>VXBC01010005.1:260614-291378 GCA_013399945.1 Ploceus nigricollis | reverse complement strand
TTTTTTTGCTTTTTGCATGAAGAACCTTTTATAAGTCTTTTTATTTTGACACAACTGATCCCTTTAGAAGACTCAGTCATTACCTGCAAATGTAATTTTACTCACTTGTCCTAGGGAAAATGTCGACTTTTCTGTGGAAAAAAATAGACATTCAAAATATTTTTTTCTGCCTGCTGAAGTACTTTTATTTTAAAATGCCAATGTGCTACACTGTGAGAAGTTTAGTTTTTACTGCTTTATGTGTCTATCCATGAAAAACAGTGTATTGCATTTGTTACAAAAGAGAGCAGAAGCTGTATACCCTCTTTTAGAGCTCAAGAGTTAGGATCTTACTGTCTAAGTTTTGTACACCTACCATGGTAAAAAAATGGATTAGGAATAACTTACATAAAACATCAAATTAAATTTATTACAATATCAAGTTAATGTTTAAAAGAAGTACAGATGCATGCATGCGCTTGCAGGAACCAGAGTTCCCAACGTAACCTGCAGTACCATTAAAATCCAGTTTGACCCTCCCAAGAATTAAGCAGTGTTCACTGGAGAATTAGCCATTTTGTAAACCTATCAGTCTATGCATATAAACATATCTGAATAGCAATAAAGAAGATACTTTAAAAGAACTTTTCAGCATCCACACTGACAGTTGTAAGCACTGATTTTGAAGATTCAACCTGCTCTGCTCTGAGCCTTTGAACCTTCCAATCTCTGAATGAAGAGTACTAAAATGATTTGATTTATGTTGATAATCTGCACAGGTGATATGGCTACTGCAATATTAGAGCCAGATATCTAAAGTTCAGTCCTGGATTTCTGTATTTTATGTGGGCACACATCACTGCTTGTCTCATACAATCAACTGCAGGGCTCAAGTATCAAGATTAGTCATGGGGTAGGTACACATACCTGAAGATGCTCTTCACTGTGCAGAATGTATTGTTCTGTGCCCAGTCAAAAGGCGCTTTAATGACAGTTTTTTATTTTTTCTTTTTTTTTTTTTTAATACTAGACTAAATTTATGTGCATACTAGATAAGATGTAAACATCATCAAAATTTTGTCCCAGTTTCATAGTTATGCATAATGATAATTGGCAAGCTGGTTCAAGTAAAGAAATAGAACTATTGCTGGGAGATTGCATGCAACTCTGAAACAATTCATACATTAATCAACTCTAGTTGATATCAATTTTTCAATTGATGTTTTCCCTGGAACACATTCTAAAACAGATTTAGTGCTTTTGTGTCAACGGATACATTCTATCAATATTCTGCTCAGAGTGAACTGGAGAGCTGTATTTGGTGTCTTTGAGAACATTCTCAGTTGTAATCAGCTGTAAATCTGCAGCCCTCATTTCCAACTTAGACTGCAACATGTGAAGAAGGCTTGGGAAACTAGATTAGAAAGTGTAAAAAGAGAGTTCCCTAAAATACACCCTTTGATAGCAAAATGTTTGCTAGATTATATTTTTGGGGTTAAAATTATAAATGAAATCTTTATGAATACTATGATCAGAGGGTCTGCTAGAAATGCAAATTCTTATCGTTATTAAGGTGCTCTGAGTATTATTTTCAAAGAAAAGTTTTCATATTCAGATATTTATAGCTCTAATTTTATTAGCTTTTGTGGGTTCCAGAAGTAACCAGTACAAATTGTTCATCTAAACCAATCTTTATTTTTATGTGCTAATCATTACATTTTTCAGTTTAAGTATGACTTCTGTGAGGTGTGTAAACTCTGACGATGGATTTTATTGGGAGATCTAAGAAGAAGAAGCAGAATGTGTATATTTATGCCACCCTTTGTTAGACACTGAAAAACTGAGTTATGATCTTGATGTATTGAGCCTGCCCTTGAGCCCGGTCTTTGCAAGAAGCTTCTGGTGATGCATTGCAGGTAGACAGAGAATGACTCTGCAGGATCCTTGGTGAATGTTGTGGTCCAAATGCTGGCTGAGGCGAGTGGTCGGTGGGCTGGATGATAGCAAGGATTCCTGAACCTGGGAAAGGCTCTGCTTACTTCCAGATGCTGCACTGATGGCTCCTCTGTGCCAGGAGGAATTACGGTGTAGGAACACAATATCCAGGATTCCCACAACCCATGTGGCCACAGGTCTGTGCCAAACAGCAGCTGAGGCATAGAGGTATCTCGACATGGGGAGTGGCTGCCTGGTCTGATGGACACAGATCAGAAACTGTCACACAGCTATTGAGATCTAGTTCAGGAGATGAAATAAAAAAACGTAATCGTGTAGGTCCTGGTAGGAAACAAACTCACAAGGTGATGTGCATGCAAGTAGTTTGTGTGTACCAAGTAATAAATAAACATCCCATAAATGTCACTGAATACATATGCAGCTTCTCCAAGCTGTCTGAATGCTTAACTGCTGTCCTTACAAAGCTGTGCTACTGCTCTTCCTGTGTAGAAGTCCGAGGCTGCTTTGTTGCATACATCTACAGGATGGACACTGGCATTTTTTCCTTTCTGTAATGTTTCAACACTCCACTTTAAAGAGAAGAGAGCGAAACCCCTATGAAAAAATAGTTTAGTCAGACAAATGAAGAAAAATCAGATTGGTACTACATACAAAGATTGCAGTTTTCATTTGAATGATAAATACATCCTTGGCTATTAAATACGGAAAAGAGGCAATATAAGGAGCAATGTTGGAGACACTGCTTATTCACAAATAAGCATCACTTTTAAAAAGTTCTTTTTCTGGGAGTGAGTGATAAATTTTTGTCATGACTAATAATGGAAAAATCACAGATTTTTGTTCTTTGATGCAGATGTATTCATATCCTATAAACCAAAAATTACATTGAAATAAGTATTGAATATGTAAACTTGCTGATTTTAGTTTATCTTCTGCTGAAGACCTATTTATAACCAGTGTATTCTATACCATGTGCAACAGGAGATTCTTATTGTGTATATATACTGCACAATAGAACTGTTTTATTGCTTAGCATTATAATAAGCATATTTTGTAAGTTCATTATAATAAGCATATTTTGTAAGTTAAACTTAAAAATACAGATCCAATATTGTGGTTATTTATCTCAAAAGTAAACCCTTTCCAAAAAATAAACAAAAAATGGCCTTCAAATTTATTCCCTGGAGGACATGTCTTATTTGAAAATGATAACACTCGGTAGATAAAGGTACACCTTTCATTTTGGCTATGTTAATAAATCTGTGCACTGGGCTTTTTATTATATAAAGAAGATATGATGACTTGAAATAGAGGGTTGTATCCATATGCCATGTCATTGCTTTTAATGGGGAAAGGATAATAGAGAAAATGAATTCATTGGGTTATTTTTTTTTTCTTTTGACAGCTATCTGCTGTTTATATTGTTATTTCTTCACCTTACAGAATCACTGAAGTTGCAGGTGATTCAATTTGATATCTGTGGGTTGTGGAATCAGCCTTTAAATATTTATGTTGATTTGCATATATGACAGCTTTCATCAGTAAAGACCATTATAAACAGCAAATTGGAAGAAGTTAGAAAATTCCTTTCCTTGAAAGGAATTTAAACAAGTTTACAGAATGACTTAACAGAGCTTGCATAATCTTCACAGTCAATAAAAACCAAAGGCAGAAAAATGTGCTTAAAATCTACAGCAAAAATGTTTTGTTTCCCCTGTGTATTCTCGAAGACTTGCTCTTTAAGCTATAGCACATGAGGATTACTGATTATGTACACTTAGAAATATTCTAGTAGAAAAACAGTTTTCAAGGCCTTTCTTTTTAAATCTGGAGTTCTGTCCTAGATTGCAAACCAGAACAAGTTCATCTGTAAACTTCAGTAATAAGGACATTGAACACCTTTTTCCTGCACCGAAATACAGTTCCTTATCCCAAACATTTCCCAAAATATGTCTTGTAGTAATATTTTTCCTGATGTTCTGACTAGCACTGTTTGAAGAACAAAACTATGATTTAAAGAGTGCTTGAAATATGTAATTTAAAAAACTGTTTTAACTGCTGTGATTTATTATTGTACCAGGCAGTACAATAACCTTCAATTAAAAAAAAAAAAAAAAAAAAAAAAAAAAAAAAAAAATCCCAAACTCAGCAACCTCAAAGCTACCCCAAACCATGCCCCTAAGCATAGCAAAATAATCAGCATGTGAGATCACCATGAACTGATGAATCACTGACAGCCTTTCTTCCTATGTCTGCTCAGGTAAAGTTCAGATCTTGACCTTCTGCTTGCCTGGGAGCCATTATAGAAATCCTAATGAGCTTCCTGATGGTCTTTTAAGAGTAATAACTGATTAAGTAATTGTAGCACCTTATGCTGAAGTGTTTTAAATGCTCAAAGACTTCTGAACCTCTTCCTACAGAAAAAGGCATATCTGCTCAAGTTATATGATTCAAAAGAAATTGTTCCTTTTTATCATTGTAAGGTACTTCTCTATTCTTCTAACCTCTGGCTAATAAGGATGGTGACTGCAGGCATTAGGCATTAGATAGTCTTAAAAAGATTGATGCTTCTGATTACAGCATACTGTAGGATGAATTGTAGGGTTCAAGTCTCTCACAGAGTTAAAAAGGATATGTGGTATCTGAAGAAACATAAAGGTGTCAATTTTCTACTTGATGGTACTAATATATTTTGATAAGATCTGCATATTAAGAACGAGCCCTCAAATACAGTGATTTAGTACTGCAATTCTAAACTACTTCACAGTGGGGAGAAGGAACAACAAAAATGTGAATCCTTGCCTCTGCTCTGAAGGACAGTGAACAAAGACTGGTAGGCATTACAGCTGGCAGGCGTGGAGAGGACTCGGTTTTCAGAAGTGACTGGTGAGAGGAGCGGAAGGGGGACAGTAAATGTGAACAGGGAGGTTAATTGCAAAGTAAATGAGTTTGCTACAGAAAGCACTGAGGCTCAGATCCTCAGAGGCAGTGTGTATGTATTAGTAAACAACACCAGGGACTGTGCCAGGCATTGGAGCTTAATCAGCTAAACAATGAAATTGTGAGTGTTGTTTCCAGTATGTTTGTGCTATTCAACAAGTAGCACTGCCCCAAACATTTCTTGGAGACAGTTTGGGAACTAGGGTAGGGCAGAAACATTAACATCGCTGCAGTTTCAATTCCAAGAGAGTTTAATAGCATTGATGAGCTGCTCAGTGACAGGTAGAAGGCTCCTTTTTTTAACTGGCTTTGAAATCCTACCCATGTATGGAACTGCAAACCACCTGCAGGGCAAACCTCTCAGACATTGTTGTTCCCAAAACTGTAACTGTGCATTGAAATAATGGTGGGTATCATAAGTAAAAATTGTGTTGGGAAGCATTGTGAAAAAAACCAGAATTGATGGCACCACTAGTGCTTGAGCCTATGTCCAGGCTCTGTTCAGTTACCAGAATAAGTGCAGCCTGGGCTCCAGCTCCATCAAGCTCTGCCAAAAATAGGACAATATCTTGGGGTGTTGGGACTTCTGAAGATTGAAGGGTAGTGGCTGGATGTCCTAACAGCAGTCTGGTGGTTGGATCAGATGAAGTGGGTGGATTTCCTCACAAATCCCATTACAAATCTGTGTTGTGCTCCTGACAGGATTCCCAATAAATGTGATACGCATATGCTGACTGGAGGAGAGAAAGTTCAGCTTTACCATTCAGGCAGCAAACTTCAAAGACAAAGAGCAGATGAAAGAGTATTGGTGAATCATAATGAGCTTCTTGGAGTACCTTCTGTAGTTTCTTCAAGAATTCTTAAAATTCACAGGAAGCAGACATGCACAGTGACTGTTCAGGGTAGAATTTTAGCTTGTGTAAATCAATCTGTTAAATTGATTGCATTTTCTAAGGCTGTTTTATGCCAGAAGGATTTGGTCCTCAGATTTTATTTAGATTTTGTTTAGTAAGTAATGTGGCTAAAGTTAGTGAATACTAGTTGCTAGGACCTCCGGGGTGGAAGCATCACTGTGATTCAGTCACAGAACTTCAATTAGAAGGCAAATGCAACTGTGCTCCAAACATAAAACCTTGTATATTTTTGCTGGACTCTATAAAGTGACTGTCTTCTCTATATTACTGAAACAAAAACAATGCTGGTTAAATACAGACCATACTGCTATAGCAAAGGTATTCAAGCAGTTAACACCTTTCTCTTTATGGAGCACATCTTTGATTTGCACACTTCTCTGAGATAACACACACAGTTTGACTCAGAACTTGCTGCCTCATTCCTTATCCTCATAGCAGGTAGGTATTCATTAAGAAGGACAATTATGAGTTATTCACTGTGGGATGGTGTTATACTAGATATTTTAGAAGCTCATCATAGTAACATTGGGGCCACTTAATTTTAGGATCCAGATTTCTGGTTTAAATAAACCAGATCTTAGTAAAATACACATAAAAATCACTTTTTATCTTTCCAGAAGAAAAAAAGCTCCTCAGAAATCAGTTGCAACTTTTGCTGGATTACAAATGCCGAGCAGTGCATTCTTGAAATGTGAATGAGTGATCAGACTTTATATCTCAATATTAGCTAATATTAATCCTAATCTAGTATTATCTTAATACCTTAGCACTAAACTAATATCCAGTTCTCTGCTGTTACAATTTTTGTGCCTGAGTGAATGACTAGGATAGTTAACCAGTTAACCTCGGCTGTTGGCCTTATGAAGGACAAGTGTAATTTTCAGGTTTCATTTGAAATCTAAGGCATTATCCTTTATTAATATAAAATGGATTTTCTGGATTTGTATGTTTAGCTGCCCTGTTAGGGATTGCTGTTTGTTTATTTTCCTTTAATTACAGTGTTGCAATGCTGTTAATTTCCTCTAACATAATATGTACCAGAAACTTGCCAACAGTCACTATCTGTAAGGCTGCTTGGGAAAGAATCCTGCTCTTTAATGGCTTCAGTGGGATCCTGTCCTCTGATAAAACAGGAGGGGTGGCATTTATTTCCACATAAGATGTGTTTCTTCACAGCAGACTAGTGAGTCACTGTGCTGATTCAGTCCTGCAGGTGAGTGCACAGGAGGAATGCTGTGGGAATCTCTGTGACTGCAGGTCACTGGGTGCTGGGAAGCTTTTGAGCTTGGTGCTTTGCTGGACAAAAGGGATTCACCTTTAGGAGGTCTTATTGCTGTCATGTTATTGATGGCACCATTCAGCCAGTGAGAGATGTAGTTGCCTTGGTGTACTACCTGAAGGTGGTAAGTATTTCCATTGTGATTCTAAGTCCAGGAAAAAGGGGGAGGCAAAATATGAGGAAACATACTTTTTTCCCCCATTGGTTTAGTTTTCATAATGCTAGCAAGCTAGAGAAAAAGTATTCATCCATGGCCAAAGGTCTGCAACATGATAGCAGATCTGAAATAATTGACACAAAGAAGTAAAAGCTTCCAAAAGCAGAATTTTGGCAATTTTGAATGAGGATATTTTTGCTCTCACCGTAGCTCGTTAATGAATTAGTCCACAACTGCAGCTGGAAATCAAGTCAGCTCTTCTACTGTGATATTTAGCCTTCTGGCACTGGTTGAATCCCACCCCCAAAGCAACTGAAACACAGATACAAATTACATTTTAGTTAATTTATGTGTACTTACTCTGTGTGTATGTATAGGTTACAGGCAATGTGATGGAAGGAGGGCTGGTTTTAGTATGCAGATGGGTGAACTGCCTCCCCTGCATGACTGTAATTCCAGTGTTTTTATTAGTGTGTGTAAACTATAAACTGTTGCTTTTTTATCACTGTGAGTGTGTTTATCACAAACTACAAGTTGAAAAAATGCAGCTTTTGTCAGGGAAAAAAGAAGAGTTCCCCTCTTCAGGTATGGTGCTGAGAATGGTTTTGACTAAAGGAGGGAATGAATCAATATCTTTTCTAGTTGCAGGACCACACCTTTTCATGGCAGGTATGTCCCTAGGAGGTGTGGTTTTTAGGCAGGCATGTGCAATAATTTATGTCTGAGCCATTTGTTAATATTGGGAAAGTGTCACGGGTGCTCAAGTGCTGATGGCAGGCGTGGGGACAAGAAGGCAGCAGCAGGTTGCTGCTTCATCCCTGCACTGAGGACTGGAATTTTACACAGCAAGGGGTCAGAAAGGTACATTATTTACCTCGTAACCTGTACAGGAATGAATCTATGCTTCTTTGAGCTCTTTCAAGGAGTTTTACTGAGTTTGACTTTCATGATTTTCAGCAAAATCTCTTGAAAAAAATGTTTATAGAGAATCCCGACTCCCATGCATTTACTCTGCCATATGCAGTGGCACATCTTACTCGTTCTGTGAACGTTTTATATTCCCAAGGGGATTTAAGAGTAAATACAATGACAAGTAAAAACTTAAAATATCAAATTAATTTTGTGTTATATACACAGAGTGATGGATAATGTCAGTTCAGGGCTTGATCCCGCATATGTTGAAGTTGAAAAGATTTCTTGGTGTTATTTTGGTTTATGATTGGCACATAAAGGTCTCAATTTTTTTTCTAGTTGTATAAAACCCCATGTTATTAAATAAATATAGGCGTAGCATATTAACAAAAAACAATGGCAAATGAGGAATGCTTCAAGTTCCTCCATAAAGAATACAATACAAAACTTGTCACAGCATTTTTTATTTTCATGGAGAAAAAAATACATTTGCAATCCTATAATTATGTTCTGAAACAGAAATTCAGTCAGATTACTTTCGGGTCATTATATTATCTGTGTTAGAAAATGGTAATTGGGGATTACTGAGTTTCTATCAGGTTTGGCTTAACAGCAAACAAGGTTAACATAAGTGGTTGTATAGCTGAGTTAATTTTAAATGATCTTTTGGGCTGAGATATTAAGGCTGAAATGCCTTTAAAGGAAGCTAAATGGGGCTTGTGTTTTGAATGTGATCCGATGTATAATTAGATTTCTCCAACAGAAAGGTTAGAAGCTGTAATCCAATGTTCAGAATCAACAGCAGAACTGTGTCTTTAAATTTAGAAATGTATAAAACTTAATACAAGTTGATTTCAAAGATTTGCATGCATGGAAATGTGAGGTTATTGGAAGGTTTAAAACATGGAAAATTTGGGATTATGCAGGATATTGTAAGTGATGTGAATTTTTACTCTGGATGGTTGGGCTATTAAAGAGTGTGTGTTTGGGCAGTTGGTATTGTTAGCACACCAAACACTATCCATAACAGTGCTTTTAAAGACTGCTGTGCCTTTGCTAATGTTTTGTCATTTTTGAAAACTGAACAAGCATAACACACTGCAGAGGTTGGTTAATTAATTTATTGAGAGTTTTTGTGACCAATAACTGGCTGTTTATCTCTATCCTTAATAAAGAGATTTTTGTAACTACTTTTTTTTCCCTTTTTTGTTCTCTCAAAAGAAGGAAGGCTTAAAATGAAATGATGGCAGTTTTAGCTCAAAATTTATGCCAGCTTCTTTTGGCTGATTGTTGAAATAGGGTTGCTGTGTTTTCTCATTAAGAGAGAACAATGTCTTTTTCACATGTACGCTTCCCATGCTAAGTCAGCTTGAATTAAAGTTGCTGAATGTTCTATGGCAGAAAGAGCTTTGAACTTAAATTTGATTTTAGCTTTCCTTACTGCAGCCTGAGGATAGGAGTAGGACATGTAGTGTTTACACAGAATATGAGAAATCTTGTGGACATTTGGCCACCTTTCTTTCCCTCTGTACTTATGCAGTAATATGGTAAAAATACATTCAGCAAGCATGGAAAAGGGAAAGTCAGAAGCAAAGGAAGGTTCCAGTGAATGCTGTATGAAGGAATTGTGTCCATATGTCTCCCCGGTTGCTCCTGGGAAGCTCCAATGTGCTTTGCTCTTAGCACTTGCTGCGTGCCGGGTCAGTGCAGAGTGTACACCCACAGCCAGTGACTGACAGAGAAGGTGAGGAAAGGAAGGCACAAGGAGGCAAAGATGACCATGTCCCCTTCCCAAGAGCACCTGTGCAGACAGGACTGCACAACGCAGCAGCAGTAGTTGGGAAGCTCCTCCATTAATCTTGAAAGTAAAGGGACACTGTGTGTGTAGGCACTTAACATGATCCAGTTTCTAAGCCACAATATCTAAATACTGCTGATATCTTTACAAGATATAAAAATAAAATACATTTTCACTAAAGCTACAGAAGATGTGATCTAGTATTCTCCTGATAAAATATGATACTGTTACTGGAGAGGGAAGGAATGTGTGTGGGGAAATTAATGTTTAAATTAAAAATGTATATTACATTTCTATACATTCATTTTATGTTAATATTAATAAGACTAAAAATTTATCATATTAATATTATGAGAACAATGTCAGTAATTTTTGCCTGGGTCCAATGGTAGCATATCTGTACTTCACTTGACACATCTTGGCTCTGAAAATTTTAATGAGATTTCTTCCTTTTCCAGTCAGTGAAACATCTTGAGCGGCTAAATGTCTAGCTAGTACTTGACTTCTGAAAAAAATAATAATACATCAGCCTTAATGAAGGAGAAAATTCTGGCAGAACTTGGGTGTTAGTTACCTGTATTAAGCTCAGGGTAATCTAAAAATGGCAGGCCACTGATACTGTCATTTATTATTTGAAATAACTATATTGTGAGCAGTCAGTCTTAAACCAACTGTTTTGAGATTACAAGGTGAGGTACAGTTCCAGGCTGGGGCCTTTCAGCACAGGTCCCTCAGCTTGGGGCTGTCCTTGAAGTCAGAAGTTGCAGATGCAGGTGGGATTCACTTGTGCAGGTGCATTTAACAGGGAGTGTCTTTGAGCAGCTTGCTGGGTGAGATCATATAGAGGGGTTAGCATCTGATTGTTCCTGACCATATAGGAATCATTTTGTGTTATTAAAAAAAAAAAAAATTATCTACTCCCTCTTAATCAGTGGGCAAAAGAGAAAGTAGTTAGATTATGTCGTGTTTGCATGAGAATAAGTGAATGGTTTTATAAAATCTACCAGAATATTTTTTTTTATTGTGATAGGCTGTACCTTATTTCTTCACCAAACAATAAAAAAAGGGGAGTAAATATTAATGGGCATTACTACATGTAAATGGATTGTTCATATAATGCTACATGACACCTATCCTGGAAATGAAAGGACAGGGGTATATTTTCTAGCCTTATATCCTTAATTCTGTCATTTATAATGATAGGAAAGGTAATGAAAACTACTTGTTGAAGACAGCTCACAAAAATAATAAGTGAGAGCAAATAGGTGACACATTGGAAAGAAGAATTTCTGGTAGTTAGAGATGACAGAAGAGGTCTTATGTGCACTATCTACTGTGGTTCTGTGCCTGCCTCCTGGATAACTTCAGCAGTTCAATTAACCGATATGAGCCTGTGTTTCATCCTCTATAAAAGGTAGATATACTTACCCACCTCACAGCATCTTTATAATTGATTTTTGTAAAGTACTTTGGGATTCTCAGATGAAAGGCACTATACTAGTGTCAAGTATTATTATTATTGCTACTAGTAGTAGTAACAGTACTTGTAATTTATACTGCTCTTGCCTGTTCATGATGCTTTAAGTAATGCATTCCTGCAGTGCCTCTGTGAATTAGGTACATGTGTGCTTCTAGAGATGAAGAAATTCAGCAATCATCATCTAGCTTTCCCATTTTCACAGTGTTCCTAAGATTTTGAAAAAAAAAAGGTGAAAAAATCCTAAAGTATAAACATTGTGTGATGCTTAGTGCACTTGTGGGAAACTGTAGATTAGGTTTGGGATTTGGTCAGTTAAAAGGACACAAAACACACTGCTCACAATTTCTGGCAAGTTTTTTAACCATTTAAGTCCATAAAAGCTTTCCTTCTCTTCCTTTGTTTCCGAATTCCAAAGCATAGTCATGTTTCAAGGACAGGCTGGACGGAACTCTTGAGTTTCACCTGGTCTACTGAAAAGGTGACCCTGTCCATGGCAGAGGCACTGGAACTAGATGATCTTTAATGTTCCTTTTGACCCTGGCTGATCTGATTCTATGAGTCTATGTTTCTGTGTGTTTACTGTGCTCACACCAAGCCTGCGCTTCCAGCCACTTTCAAGAAATGGTGCCTGGTTTGGCAAATGTGGAGAGCTCAGCCAGAGGGTCAGTGCTGGTTAACAGGGAGTCCTGGGCATGTTCAGAACTCTTGGCAATGCTCTTAGATAATCTTGAAGTTCAAACACATTTTTGCTATCTCCAGGCTTAAGATTGATCAGGATATTTTGGACTGTCTTCTGGTTGAAAGGCTTAAAATCCATTGAATTCTGTTTTAGATACCTAATACTTTGGGTAGGGGTTGGGATTTTTGTTTTGTTTTGTTTTAACTTCACTGAATCTGTCTTTTAGTAATCATCTGAGATTTTAAATCTTTTTTTTCTAAATGTCCACATTTCTTTTATCTGTGATAACTTGGAAAACTGGATCAAATGCCACAGTAAAAAATTACTTGCCCTTGGTTCCATTGCTGCCTTTGGTGTGGGCTCAACAGCTACAGATGTCATTGCATCTGGACGTGCTGTCTTCAAAAGCAGCTAATTTCTGAGATGGCAAATGGTCTTTGATTCACAGCAGCAATGGGCTTTGAGGCTCAGGCATTCTTCCCATGTTCAGCAGGTGTCTAAATGTCACTTACTGGAATTGAGATGTATCTGTTGCTGCACACATAGGCAGAGATGATATGAATGCATGGTGTGGACTCAGGCAGCAAGCCACAGTTTTAAAGCATTTCAGATATAACTATAATCAAACATAAACTCTGTTCCGTTTATGTAGATATAGCATGATTATACTGACTTACCATACAGGGTGTGAGGTATTCTGGTCTGTGCAGAGACTCTTAAGCAAAGAATCAGGATATGTGATCTGCTCTTCAAAAGCCTTTTCCTAAGGCTTCACAGGAGGAGAGCTGCAGTGTGATCATGGGCTACAGCTTATGGCTTTATCCCGTGGTTGCCTCTGAGGACTGCACTGAACTGTCCCTGCTATGGATGTCCTCCAGTGAGTTTCTGCTTTAAACAGAATGAGGTATAAATAGTTGGCAATGCAAATAGCTTTCAGGGTTTGTTTGGGTTTTTTTTGCAATCAAAAACTGAAATCAGATTTATCAAGAGAACTTGCTGGCTGCTGTGATCCAGGAGACCAGTTGCAGCTCAGGATCATGTATTTGGGATGTACGTGATTTAGGGAGTGGGGAAAACTTGGCTTTGAAAATGAAAGTTCAATAGTTATTTATATGCAGACAATATCAATGAATCATTTATGTAGCACATTTGTAAATGAGAGCTAAATGGAACTCAGCAGTTTGTGATGAAAAGCAGATACCCAGAAACATCTCATTTTTTAAGTATTGCATTCCCAGGTTGTCTCTAATTAGAGCTTTGGAAATCTGGAAGTAAATGTTTCTTCTTTATGTCCTAAACAATAAAGGTTATCAATAGCAGCAGGCTGCTGAAGTCAGCTTATATGGCAAGAATGTTTTTCATGGAAACAGTAATGGGTAAAAACAGACTAAGTTTGAAATTCAGTGCAGGCACATGCTTCAGGCTTGCCTGAGAGGTGAGCTGTTTAGAGACCTCTGTGTTGCTCATGATGGTGAAAAACTGGAAAATGACTAATCACAGAGCAGATTAAATGCACAATACTCAGGCTTGGGTTCTGAGACAGTCTTTTTGCTTTCTGCAGACTGGCAGGTACAGGGTTCTGCTACCTCACACAGCAGAAGGAAGGGTGCAAGAATTAATGAAGCATTATGCATAGAAATCATAATATAGACAAAACCAGCAAGACTGCCTTGTGCACCATGTGGGCTCTGCATCTTCCTGCTTCCTTACTTCTGCTCACCAGTGGAGCAGCTCCATCCACTTCCACTGCCACAGGATTTGACTTTCTGCTTCGAAAAAGGGTGTTTGTTTCTGTAACAGGTGGTTGTCACATACTCCCTATGCCTAGTTTTCACGATGCTATCTTACTGTAGTTTTTGAAAATAAGATTAGCCTTGAAAACATTATCTGAATCAACAGCTTTACTGGCACAAATAAAAGTTAAATTATTACTTAGAAGCACATAGTCAATGCACAAAATAATTAGTTTTGATATAATCCTCATTTCTACTTACAGCATTTTCCATAATTTCTTTCTAAGGACTAATTATCTCCTACTTTTAAATCAGATATATATAAATATGTTTTAAAACAAAGTCTGAAACATTTCTTTTGCATATCACTTAAAATTAACCAAGTTATAAAATTGCATACAAGTGTTATAACTTAAATGCAATTCCACTTTCAAGCTTGTGCAGTAAGGGATTTAAAAATCTCCCATGTATATGGACATATAGTGTCAAAGTGTATCACTAAACTGCAGAAAATTGTATTTGATGCTTTCTTGATGCCACAAAAGATGTTTTAAAACTTGTTTAATTATCTTCAACCTCCTTTCAGGTTTAAACTTTTGAGGACAATTTGGTGCATTAGGTCCCATTTGATGAAGTTAGGTGAAATGGAACTGCACCAGGAGATATTTCTATGGCTATATTCTATTGTGGGTTTTATATTTTTATTTTTTAATATGATTTCTCCTCCATATTGCCTAAGGAAATTAAATTAAGGCACATATATTTCTGAATAATTACTTTTTAAATGTACACCATGAAGGAAATCTCATGCAGGCCATACTTTAATATATGAGTGTCAATAGTCATCTGAATTGTTGAATTTTATGTTTTTTGTTTTAACTTGCATATGGTTTTAGGGCAGCCTTTCATTTGCTATATCAAAAAATAATTTGTCTTTTGTTTGTAATACAATTCCTCAGTTCATCATTTTTCTATAGCCTAACCAGCAGTGTATCTGCCTTAATATTGATGAAGTCTGAGTGATTCAGATGTGGTTGTGATGTTTTATATCTTTTCCCTTTCCATCAAGACTTGAAACAGGGACTCACTCATCACTTAAAAGCATAATTGCTGAATATACAGAATGTTTAATGGTATGAATATGGAAAGTTCTTTGTGACAAATGGTCTAGATACCTAAACATGTAATATTTGGTAGTCACTGGGTTCTTAGAAATGATCTTATGTCTAGATAGAAAATACATGCCCAGAATCTCATCTTGCTTCTTCCACTTTTATAACCTTGTAGCTCTGTGGATGTCACAGCTGTTTTTCAAGAATATTATGACTGTCTCAAGTTTGGAGAGTGTGGCTTGCACCCTACTGATATAACTTACATTGCCTGTCCTTTAATCTGGTGTACTGGCACCTGTGTAGTATGTGAAAGAATATGGGGTGCTGCTGCTGTGCCATTGTAGTGGGCAGTTCTGCATTTTCATGCAGCTAATCTGTATATCCAAAACATTCTGACTGTGCTGGTTTGCCTGGGGTAGAGGTTGTTTTCTTCACAGTGGCTAATATGGGGAAGCATTTTGGGTTTGTGCTGAGAACAGTTGATCATTCAACTGTTTTAGTTATTGCTAAGTGGGGCTTGCACAGAGCCAAGGCCTTTTCTGTCTCTCACCCCACCCCACCAGTGAGTGGGCTGAGGCTTCATGGGAAGCTGGGAGGGGACAAAGCCAGGACAGCTGACCCCAGCTGACCGAAGGGATATCCCATACCATATGGTGTCATGGTCAGCATATAAAGCTGGGGGTGGAAGAAGAAAAAGGACAACATTTGGCGTTACAGCATTTGTCTTCCCAAGTCACCATTACATGTGATGGAGCCTTGTTTTCCTGGAGATGGCTGAGCACCTGCCTGCCCATGGGAAGAGTGAATTAATTCCTCATTTTGCTTTGCTTGTGTGTGTGTGGCTTTAGCTTTCCCTACTAACCTGGTTTTATTTCAACCAATGAGTTTTCCCCTTTTACCCTCACAAGTCTCTCCCCTGTCCTGACGTCGGGGAATGAGCGAGCGGCTGTGTGGGGCTGAGCTGCTGGCTGGGGTTAAACCACAGCACTGTGAATAAACTCCCCCTGAATGTGTGTGTACCTCCTGTACACAGTCTGCAACTCTTAGCCAGTACCAGGCAGGGTAAGAGCAGTAGGGAGATTCTCTAAGGGATTTAGATTACTCTGGAGTTGGGAAAGGAGCCTGCTTCTGCCTGAGGACACAACCTGGGAACTGTACAATGTCCTTTTATGGATTCTTTGTAAGGTGTGATATAGCAGAAGAATATCCAACCTTTTAAGACGGAATAACATACCAGGAATCTTTTCAAGTGATTCAGACAGAGAATTTTGCAGGGTAAAGGTAAGAGCTGTTCCTCACACCATTTACTGTCGAATTTACAACAGATACAACATAACCTTTTGGCATTTTCTACATGCAAGCTTCCACTATTTACAAAAAAACCACTAGAAGCAATAAAGTCATGCTCATAATTAAAAATTACTGTGTGTATTAAATATGTTTTGCAATTGAAAGAAGCAGTTTCAGTTAAGTTTGTCATCATCTGGTAGATGCTGGTAGCCTACATAAAATGGTATAGTAATTGCAGGTTTGTTCTTGTGGACAAATGCTTAGAACTCTATATCATTGTGCATCATTAATTGGTCCCCTGACTGGAATACTGCTGGGAAGAAAATAAATGGGAATAAGGAGTAAAATAATCTCTCATCTCTTAGGTAGTTCCTAATATTCACATATTTCTTGCCATCTTTTCTGTGATGGGGTAGAAAAATTTCCAAGCTGTTCTCTTGAATCATTTACATCTGCTTTAAATGTTTACATAGAGGAAATAAAAATGTTGAAGTTAGTTATTAGAATCCATATGCATAATACAAAAGAAATTTAATAGTAAAATGCACATAGATATGTTTTCTTTTTTCTTTTTATCCAACTCAAGGGATGCTTATTGACTTATTGCATATTGACTGATATGAAAAGCTGCTCCAATTTAAGGTCAGTATGATTTTTCTTTTAATTCTGTGATTCATGTCTAGTTGTAGCAAATCTGTCTCCAGTTACATGCTTGAGAACAGGGTTACTAGTCAGTGTTTTGGAAGAACTTACTCTAAGACATGCTGAGGGTTGTTAGCAATCAAACTGAACTCCTGTCCTTCCTCTCGCCCAAGTTCAGTCTAAACCAGACACCCAATCTGCCCCTTCCTAGTCTCCAATTCCTTTATGCCCACTGTAGGTCACTACACTCCATCCAATCTAATTCCTCCAGACAGGCAATGGGTGGTGCCTGAGAAAGGTTGTGTTCCACCCTGGCTTACTGAGGGAAGTAATTGTTTACTGTGAGTAGGATAGTGCCTACAGAAAGAGGAAAACAGGTGCAGACACTACTGAGTGGAGTGGGAGATGCTGTTTGCTTTAAACCCAGAGGGTAGGGGTTTTAGGGATGTGCAATCTCATAAGACAGAGCCATTAATTTCCCTAGGAATCTTTTTTAAAAGTGCATTTTACAATGGAACAAACAAATATTCTTGTTTTGCAGCACTGGAAAAAAAAAAAAGTGAGATATTTTTTCTGTGTCTTTGTGTTTTTCATGTCTGGTAAATCCCATGATCACTATGAAATGAAATACTTTTCCAGTTTGGTATGTTGTGATTTTTTCTTTTTGTATTTCTTCCAACTGATTCTATTATGTACTTGTAGGCAGAGTTAAGCTTTTTGTTGTTTTCCATCACACCAAGAAATTGAAGTGGGATGAAACCAGAATAACATGAGTTTAGTTTATGTATTAAAATAAATAGGAAACATTTTTTGTCTATTAGGCTGATGGCAGGAATAAAATTAAATTCAGCCATAGAGTGCAGAAGAGCAAGATTAAATCTGTGATGCAGTGTGGTTTGTGAGTGGAAAAGAATGATTCCTGCATATGTTT
Source organism: Ploceus nigricollis (assembly GCA_013399945.1). Classification (NCBI taxonomy): domain Eukaryota; kingdom Metazoa; phylum Chordata; class Aves; order Passeriformes; family Ploceidae; genus Ploceus; species Ploceus nigricollis. The sequence goes on along the minus strand of VXBC01010005.1, from coordinate 273,576 downwards.
TACAACATCTGAGTGGAAACACTGATTCTACAGCTTGGGATAGGAAATACAATCAGTGTAGCTGAAGCCAGGCATGTATTTATCTTAAATTAATCATTCTCCAAGTAGGCAGTTGATATCCTAGTGCTGTGTGCCATCCTTTTTACGTTCATGCAGCACACATTAAACCAAAGAGCTGTTACTGTAGGAGCTGAAATATATTGCAGAACACAGATTGTAAATGTTTAAAAATACACTAACACTTCTGTATGTTCAGTTGGCAATTAAGCTGTATTAATATTTTTTCTTTCAATACTTACACTTATTAGAGACTTGGAAACAGATATACTTACAAATTCTAACAGTTTTCACAAGAATAAAAATTAGTTTTATGATCTTTAAATAGAGAAGAAAAGCTATGGGTACATTTCAAGCTAGAATATTTTTTTGTTTGGCCTGTTTAGTTCCCTGAAATTTAGTGTTGATTTTCTCTAACATATCAACAAACAAAAATCTGAGTGTTATTTCTAGTGTTTGAATTTACCAGGAATGGATTGAATAAGAGGAGGACATTTTTTTTTTCTGTTTCAGTTTGGATACATATAGTTTAATTTAAGAACAAAATAATTCAGTCAATAGCACTGCTAAAGAGAGAACTGCCTTTAAGGCACATTTTCTCCAAAGCATTTAAATTTTAATTTCATTCTAGGACAGAGCCTGAGGTTTTGTTGAATTTGACCTCAAATGTCATAAGAGCAAATGAAATAAAATGATAATTTACTGTGTCCTACTGCAGATGTAGGTAGTAATTAGAAGAAACTAAAGGGAAGAGGAGACTCATCATTAAGCAAAAAGCAGGAAATTAAGCAGACATTTTCTCTTAAAGCATCATTTTTTTTCTCTTAAGTATTGATGATATCTGACAGTAATTGCCTGCCAACAAAAGTATTGCAACTGGAATCTTATTTTGGTTGATTCTGAAATCATCACACCTTTTTTTAATCATCCCCTTCCAAGTTGTCTTTGTTTCTGGTTTTGAATCAAAGCTACTTAGAAAAAAAATGATATTAGGATTTAGAAATCCTAAATCAAAATTTTTAAACATTGTTATATCTTCTGATATTTTCAGCAGCTTTTTATGTGTGCCATGCAGTATGTATGCAGACAAATTCTCATTTTACAGGGAATTTTGCATTTGAGCTATATAAGCTCTCATAGGTATTCACCTTCTTCCTATCCTGACCACTCTTCAGAGATGCCACACTGTAACAGTTTTGAAGGACTTGCCGCCCCCAGATTTTTAACCTTCCATGGGAGATTTTGACTGGACATTTGCAAGCATCTCTTTACTGAGAGGGGTAGTCAAACACTGGGACAGTCATCCTAGGAATCTGGTCCATGCCCCCAGCCTGTCAGTGTTCAAGGGGCATTGGGACAATATCCTTAGCAACCTGCTTCAACTTGGTCAGCCCTTAAGTAGACAGGACTAGATGATTGTTGCAGTTCTTTCCAACTGAAGAACATTCTATTCTATTCTATTCTATTCTATTCTATTCTATTCTATTCTATTCTATTCTATTCTATTCTATTCTATTCTATTCTATTCTCCAGAGTTTGGAAGTAAGTGGAGCTATAAATGCAACTACTCTATCTGCAAAGGATTTGAAAAAATAGGTTGTTTAGAGTTTGATGAAAAATCCAATTAAGTGAGGGGGGTGAGTGTCTTTATTTTGACTTCTGGATTTTTACATATACAAGGATGTTGTTAAAAAAACTGAATATGGATTAAAGGAGTACACATTTCCATTTTTTAGAAGCATGTGCCAAGGAAACCACCCTTTGGAAGGGGAAAAAGCTACAATGGAATTTTATCATCCAGGTTACAAGGCAGGTCAATTGTGACTGAATGTGCAAAGCCGCTTAAAAGTCTGTCATTCTGTAGCTGGTCATTGTGGTATTTCTTTTGCTTATGCTGGAGGCTGCTTGCAAAATGCAAGTTTTTCTGTCAGAAAAGGATCAAAATGCACCCCTCATTGGGATAGTCTGCTCTGGTTCTGGTATCTGTACAGAGACACCATACAGTTGACTGAGGCAGAGCAGAAAATGATGATGTACTCAAATTAGTATTGCGATGGCCAAGTACACTTAGAAGGAGATGAAGATACAAGAGGTCTGATTTGTGAAGATCTACTTGCTTAAAAGACAGCAATAATGAGAACCTGTTAACCAGATTTGAGACTTTTGAAAAGAGAGACTTAAATGGAAATGCTGACAGATTTAACTATAGCAGTCTTGAATGGACCTACCAAGTCATAAAGGATGTCAGAAGTCTGCAAAGCATTATTACTCACAGTGATGCAAAGAAGAAAACTTTTATTATCCAGCTTAAGGAAACTCCTTATCCATTCGTAAAATGAAAATCACTTAGCTTTTCATGTTTTAGAAGCAAACTTTGTTTTTGTGATGAAAATGTAGATTGAATGTGTTTTGCCTACCAATGATACTTTGAAAGCAAAGGTAGATATGTAGACATACTTTTTAGTAGCAAGAATACCCTTGGCTGTGAGTCTTATTTGCACTGTATATAATGAAAGATTCATACCTGTGTGTTCTTTGGTGCATATAGGACATAATGCAGGGCATAGAAGACTGCAGTATGTCCAAGCAAGATAAGGTTCTCCCCGACTAGGGAGCTTAGCTTGGGTTAGAGTAACTGCATGGCCATAGTCAAGTCTTACATTTCCAGGGCAACTGCTTATAAAGTTTAGAATTCTTACACTAATTGAAGAATTTTTCCTTATGTCTGAGGTATAAGTAAAGGCCTGTTCTGTGAACAGATGGAAATGAAAAGAAAGCTTAGACAAATTTACTTCCACAAGTTTTCATTTCAGTTGTAACATCCATTTGTAATTTTACACTCCAAGAGGAAGCAAGAAATGGTTTATTTTGAAAACACCGTATTTACTTTTTGTCCTCTACTATGTACTTTTCAGACAAGCACAAGACAAAGCTTTATACATCCACAGCCCAATTTTCAGAATCAGTGAGTACCATAGATTTCTATGACAACATCTGGAACTGTATGTCTTAAAATCTCTGAAAAATCAAGCCTTCAGACATTATTGCTTCATTTCCCCAGGCAAATCGTCTCAGAGTACCTTCACAAAATGAATCAGAAGCACAGAGTGCTGCAGTTCAATTTGTACTAACATTTATGTCTTTTGAATGTCAGGATGGCTTTTTAAATGTTTCCTCATAAAACTAAGTCCACTGTCAACAGTATTCCTCACTCTGATTAGAGGAAGTACTTTACAGCTTAATAAAATCCTCAACTAAGCAGAGCTGCCAAAGTTTCAGAAGAAAATATGTGAAACCAGCCATGCTTTTCTCTGAGCTATAGAAAAGTCATGGTGTGGCTAAATGTGTCTACTGGGTTTGTGAGGCAAGGTTTTGGTAGCCAGGGGGCTACTGGGGTGGCTTCTGTGAGACGCTGCCAGAAGCTTCCCCCATGTCCAACAAAGCCAATGCCAGCTGGCTCCAGACCAGACCTTCTGCTGGCCAGGGCCAAACCCATCGGGGTGGTGGAGGCGCCTTTGGTATAGCACATGTAAAAAGTGGGGGGGAAATTGCTGCACAACAGCAACTGCAGCCAGATGAGAAAGGAGTGAGAATATGTGAGAAAAAAACCCAACTCTTCAGACACCAAAGTCAGTGCAGAAGGAGGGGCAGGACATGCTCCAGGCTCCAGAGCAGGGATGCAGGCTGTGGTGCACACTATGGGGAGTCAGGCTGTGCCCTGCAGCCTTTGGAGGTCCATGGTGGAGCCGAGATCCACCTGCAGCCCATAGTGGACCCCATGCCAGAGCAGGTGGAAGTCTGAAGGAGTTTGTTACCCCACAGGAAGCCCATGCTAGAGCAGGTTTGCTGGCAGGGCTTGTGACCCTTTGGAAGGGACCCACGCTGGAGCAGTTAAAGAAGAAGTGCAGCCTGTGGGAAGAAGTTCAAGGAGGACTGCCTCTGATGGGAGTGACCCAACCCTGGAGAAGGAGGTAAACTGGGAGGGGTCCTCCCCCTGAGGAGGAAGGAGCAGCTAAGACGCTTGTGGTGAGCTGACCACATCCCCCATTTCCTGTCCTCCAGTGCCACTGGAGTGGAGGAGGTAGAGAATACTGGGAGTGAAATTGAGCCTGTGAAGAAAGGAGAGATGGGGAAAGTTGTTTTTTAGATTTAGTTTTATTTCTCATTACCCAACTCTGATCTCATTGTGAATAAATTCAGTTAATTTCTCCGAGTCAAGTCTGTTTTGCCTGTGACAGTAATTGGTGATGATCTCACCTTGTCCTTACCTTGACCCAGGAGCCTTTCAGTTAACCCACCACAACGTGCAGGTGAACACTATTCTGTCTTTCACCTTGATGTGCAAAACAGGATTTCATGGTAGGCACACACGTTTTCATCTCTCACTGCCTGTGGACAAGAAAGAGTAGGTGAAGCTTCCTTCAATAATTTTTGTAAGGCATTAGTGGAACACTTTACAGTATTAGAATTTCTGTTTCTCCTTCTCATAATTTGATCCCTATAATATGCTATGGTGTGGTTTTTTTTTGGGGGGGGGGTTTTCTTGGTGGGATGTTGCCTGTTTGTTTTGAAAAAGGAGTAAAGGGATTCTTCATAATAATAATTCTACCTGTGAAGTCTTCCTAAGCCACTGTTTTTTCAGGAAATCAAACTGTTTCATCAGACAGTGTACAATGCATCAGGAGGTGTCAGGCTCTCCAACTGTCCTGAAGAATGAGAAGTTACCACTTCTGCATCCTGCTCAAGTCAGTGCCATCCATACAATGATACATATATAAGCTCTCTCTGCTTTCTGTTAAGGGGAAAAGTAGCAGAAGTCCCAAGATGTGTGTAATATATATTTTTCTGGTATAGATTAGGGTTTGCTTGTGCTCACTTTGTCAGTGACTGTACTGCACAGAAAAACTCTTCTAGAGTAGCATTTACATTCCCCTGTCTGGTGGCTCAGATTTACTTAGAACAGTATGTGAAATAATGGCTTTGGTGTGATTACTCCAAGTGTGGCTTTCATCCCAAGTATGTCAAAGCCTTTGGTACAGAAACTTGAATGTCATGATGTAAACATGCCCCTATTTTGGAATGGTCCACAGGAATATTGTATTGTGTAGGTTGGAGCCAGTCTGCTGTTGGCTGAATGTTGTCCAGAAAACAACTTTCTCCATTAGATGATCAGTGTAATAGCTGTTTGCATTCTCTCCCGTTCTTTTAAGTGAGCACTTTCTGCCATTGAAAGTCTTTCACTTCTCATTCTCCAAATTCCCTCTTCTTCCACATGCTCCTGTCCAGAGCCTCTTTTGAGAATATTTCCAGTGCTGGACAGTGCGTCTGATATGGCTTCTATACAGAATTTCAGGGTATCCAAAGCATCAGACGTAAAAGGTCTACAAGGAATCAGGGACAGTTTGGTGCTGTACAAATAATAATTTCAATGTCAACAGTCACCTCCTTCTGCTAAGTGTCTCTGTTCTGTATATGATACAGTTGCTTGAGCCCATAACAAGCAACTCTTGTGATTTCATGCCTTCAGTTTATAATATACTTATTGTCAGGCTTGAATCCAGAAATATATTAATGTGGTTTTGTATGTGATACCTGTATTGTTGTATATATAAACTTAGACTATGCTAAGGGTAGAGAGGGCAGATCTCTAGAGAAATAGAGTGGTGATGAATATAGCTCTTGTTTATATGACTGAGCATAATGCACCTGAAGATGTGAGGCTGTGATGCTCTGCTTGTGGTGAAGAATGTGTAATGAATATAATGTAAATGTTGGAATGAATATAATGTAAATGTTGGAAGGAAAGGAAAAACCGTATGACAGCACAACGGTAAAACTCCTGTCCAGCAGTAAGGAGCCACTGTATTGCAACTGAGTAAAACAGGAAGAATTGTTTACTGGTACACCAGTGCCTGTGCAAGGGCAAAACTAGCAGGGTTAGGAAAAGGGGAGAAACTCACACCTTTTGTGAGCTTCTTTGGCAAGATGAATACCACACTATGATTTCTCTTGTCAAAAAGGACAACGATTCAGTCTAAATTACCAAAAATATCATGAAAGATCACATAAATTTAGGAGAATTAAAGAAAGTTTGTAAACTATTAATCAGTTTATTATGTTGGAAAAAAAAAAAAGATAATGTTTCTGGCTAGGGTCGGGGGCAGATCTGTCTGGAATGTCTGCTGCTGACAAACCTAAGACATAAAGTAGGTTTAGCCAATGAGACAACTAGAAAAACCAAAATATCCATCATCTGGCCAATCAAGTGAACTCACCACAGAATTACTTCTTATATTAGATCTCCAACAATTGGTAAATGCTCCTTTCTTGTGACCTGTGGTTACATAGGTGAGTATGCATATGGCACTGAGTCCTTTAGGAGTCTCCAAGACTCTAGATACACATAAAAGAACATTTATTTGTTCATGCAAAGTCTAACATGGCAGGTTAAAAGAGGTGGATGCAGCTATTTTTCCAGATGCAAACTGTGTTCTGCTATCAGTAATGAATGGTGGACTCTGTTTAGATTGCCTATCTATGGTAACACTGAATTATAAAGAAAAAAGAATGAAGATTCATCCTACCTTTTGAAACTATGGTTTTAATATATAATTGCTTGTACTACTGGAGAGCCCCATTTGAGGCAAAAATATTATCTTAGGGGATAGAGACATAAAACTGAGATACCCACCTATCAAGTCTCATGAGGTGTAATGTAATGGTTATTATTGATAGTGCACATCAATGTGATTGTGATACCTTCAGGATCAATGGCTGCACAGGAAGATTTGGTCCCATAAAGTGGGCCTGTGTCTGGATGAACCAATGATATTCCTCTGCCCAGATGGTCAAAAGCATTCCCTGATTTTTTTTTTTTTCCTTGCCTAAGTTCTGTTAATGGACTTGAAATGTATTCCACAAAATGGCAGAATGGGGAAGACAGAAAAAATGGCAGCATTCAAAGAGGGATTTAGAAAGATTCTCCAGATATGCAGAAGGATTTTAGGAAGAGCATCACTGAACAGTGATTGAGGCTTGTCAAGGTATCAAGCAGAGCTTCTACCACTAGATTAGTAACACTAATGAGGTCTAAATGAGGAAAATGTGGGCCTGTTGCTAAAAGGGTGGGAAAATTAGTGACAGCAGACAGAGATACAGCTGAGGTGCTCACTGCTGTCTTTGCCTCAGTGTTCACTGACTTGGAGCTAGTGAAATAAACTAATCCAACTCTGATGACTGAAAGTTCAGGATGCAGCTGATGTGGAAGTGTTTTCTAATGTGAGGAAGCTGTTGCTTTCTGAGATGGTATCTCACACTCTTTAATAGTGGTATTTTGGTGGATTTTTGTTAAAAATATGTTGGCAGATCATGGGAATATCTTAATGCTTCAGAACAGGTGCAGCTGTCAAGGAAGTAATAGAAGAAAAAAGCTTTGATTGTTGAAATATACTGTGATGCACTAAACAGTATTAAACATACAAAATACATTTAATTTGAATGTTTATTCTAATGCACAATGGAAGGGTCACAGCAACAGAGACAGCTGGCAGTTAACTCACTGCTGTGCTGTGTATGTCCAACCAGCCTGCAAAATACACTTCTTTCTGAAAACATTACATTTTTTCCTATTAACACTATTCTACTTCTTGCTCAGTCTAATGCCTACCCTGTAGTCATACATGTCTGACAGACATGTCTGCAGCAGACATGTATTTCTGTTACTCTTTATGGAGTATGCTAAGCCTTGCAGTTGATGTTTCAGTTGAAGAAGTACTTCTTCACTTCTCTCATGCCATGTGGAGTGTCTTCCAGATGCCTAGCTGAATCTAGCCTAAGGACCAAGAGTGTGGATTTCTCACAGGAATAGGTGTGGAGTTAACTCAGTTTAGAGACTTGTTACTCTCTTTCTTTATTGAGGGTGGCTGATTCAGCCCCAAGTTTTCCAATCACAATAACTGCCTTTGCAAATACACAGCAGAATAGACCCACGGAACCTGTGGGAATCAAATACAAATGAATCAGCTTCAACAAATGTGGTGTATATATAGAGGACTAAAATCTACTTCATGCAAGTAGAGTGCTCTCAGAAAAGGTTGGGTTGAAAAGAGATCATTTACAGGAGAAAAAAACCCCCATTTTCAAGTATAAGCAAAATACTGGAAAATAGTCATTAAAGTCAAAGCATAAGAAAGAAACAGGAAAAATGTTAAGAACAGGTGGGAATGTAGAAGAAAGAACATAGAAGAAAAAATATTTTGGAAGGTGCAGGCCTTCTCTAGGAAGTCAAGACATTCACCTCATATACATATGCACGCCTTTTTCTCATTTGAACAGCTTGGTGAGCTTCGTGTTAAAAGTAATAATAGCAGCAAAGGAAAGTTTAATCTGTGCATATGGATAAGGCTCTTTGAGGATTAATAGCTCAGAAAAGTCCTCTGAAAGGTGAGTGCAAATCTTTTACAAGATGTGGATCAAAGTCTGGTTTAGAACTTGAAATCCCAAATCTGCTGTAAGACCCAAACAAACATGGCAAAACACTGGGAAAAAATACAGTATCTTTTTTTCTTTTTTTTTTTTTTCTGTAGTATGGTTAAAAATTTCTGATGTATTTTGTTTTTTTAAAAAATTAAAGGGAGCCTAGTCTTGTGATAGTTTTGTAGTTTGAATAAGAGTCATTACTAACTTATGCACCTTCCAGCCTAGCTTCTTTGTCTGACACCTATTCAGCTGTAACTATGAAAAATTACTTGCACACAAAGGCTTTTCAGTCCCTGGAAGTACAGACTGAAGTTGAAACCATTAATTTTTTGGGAAATTTAAGCTGACTACTTGGCCATTGCCAGATATATTTTGTAAGGAAGGCTTTTTTCATGAAAAGTCTAGTCTTGCTTTTTCTGCTTTTAGAGTGCTTTTTAACACCTACATTTGTGGGCCTATGCTAAAAAAGAAAAAAATGGGTTTTTTTCCTCTCCATAAAGTATTTAAACAAAATATCTTTTTCTGAATATGTCTGGTTCTTTCTCTTGGTACTATTTGGCAGCAGAAGCTCCAAGGTCTGAACATTTTTCTGAATCCATCTTGTCTTTAGGGTTGATCTAAACTCTTACAAAAGATGAAATGGTAAAAAACCAACACTATCAGCACCAATAAAATCATTTGTGCCATTCCTTTTTTCTCTGGCAAAATTGAATGACAGCACTACCCAGTTGTTAAGGTCTTGAAAAGGTCTGAAGCCTTGTTTTTGGTTTCAAAATAATTTTCCTTGAAATTAATTTTGGCTTTCTCTTTATATTGCTGGTCAAAAAAGCCTTAAATTTAGAATTCGAAGCTGTAAAGCTAAAATATCTCTGAAAGGGCAAACACAGGGTCATTTCAAAACTTATTGACCATGAATAAGAAATACCTTAAGAAATAAACAAGGATATCCTTTCTCCTTACTTTGATATCATTTACAAAGGTCTCCAGAAAACCTTTTTATTGCTCTCTCAGTATATTAATGTTTTTTCTAGTAACAAAGTTTTTGCCATTTGATTTCACTTTTTATCCACTTTTTAAAGTTACTTTCTAGTTCATAGGTTTTCCCATGATGCAATTAGTATTAGAATTAAAAAGATTATGACAAATACTAATTTTTCAGAATTACTTCTTGAAAATTTTTCCTATATTAACTGTTTTGTGAAAACCTTAGAAAAGGGATTAGTCAAAAGGGATTTGATGAACTTTGCGCTGACTGTCTGTAAGACTTGCTTAGCAAATTACTCTGTGTGGCGTAATTTTACTTACTTACGTATTGATTTCAAAGCCTGTGAAGTTGAATGGACTTAAAATGAGTGTTGATCTTTTGTAGTACTCTGTTGAATAGCATCATGCAATGTGTTCAGGCAGTTTGGTTCATAAGAACCTATAAATAACATACTACAGTAATCTCAAAAATTAAATAAGTGCTGAATAACAGAGATTTAATTTAGTTTGGGTTGAGAAGGTGTTGAAAAGCAATGCTCGAAAGTTTCTTCATATTGTTGATCCTCACCGTGTTCTTATGAAGGGAAATCACTTTTGTTTTTTTATTATAGGTGACCCCCTTCCATTCTGAGTTTTTGCTGACTGGATGAAATGTTATAACCATGTGTAGATAGTCAGAAGTAAAATAGTCTATTTAATGTTACAAATGGTAGATTATATATTCAAGACCTAGCTGTTGTGAAGTGTCTATGTTGATTTTTTATTTCTTTATTTTCTCTTTTTTTCCCCTTTTTTTGATAAAATATTCTGAATTTTATGGAGAACACATAAAATCTTTTAATTTAAACATAGGGTATGACTTACACTCTTTCTCTAGTCTGTTGACCTTTCCCCCCAACCTTCATAACCAAGTCCTGTACTTTTTGTGTCAAGCTGTGCACATATTGGGTGGTGACAGAGTCAGAGAGATGTGCCAGCTGAAGACAGCATAGCTGTGCTTGCCTTACTGTCCCTTGGAAAGGCTTCTCCCATGGGTTAAACCAGAAGAGCAGGCTGTGGGACTAATTGTGTTAAGCCAGCTCAACTACCATCTCGACTTCATCAGGGATAAAGCTACTGAAATGGTACAGTGGTACTACTCTCTGTGTCCTGCTGAGATCTGGAAGTGTGTGAGGGAAAACCTGTGGTCAAGGTTTCAAAAGCCAGGGAGAGTTCTGATAAATGGCCTGCATCAGTTCACTGCAAAAATGAGCCACTGACCAAAGGAACCAGAATGGTCTTTGAACCAAGAGAGAGTTTGAAATCAGATCAGCTTGGGATCAGTGAAATCTCAAAACTGTAACTTTCTCTGTGGTCCTCCCTCTAGAAGAGGGAGCAGAAAATCAGAAGTCCAGCCGCAGAAATATTTCTAAACTGCTAGCAGAGTTGTGCTTTAGTCTTTCTACCCACAGCTGGGCTTCATCCCTATTGGGCTTGCCATGGGCTGGAAACCACATCATCACCAGCCCCTGATGACTCTGCTGCCTTTCTGGTTGGCAGGACTACAGCTTAAGAGAGTAAGAGAGGATGGCTTGCTCTTCAGTGCTTTCCATCACTTCTCACATAGCTCTCTAAATATTACATAGGTACTTTAGATAGGGATCTTTAATATAAAAAATAATGAAACCTCATGTCTAGAGGGAACACTAAGGCTGAAAAGGAAATGAACTCAAGTGTTTAGAATTAAGTATTTTGTCTGAGTGTTGTGTTTTTTTCTTAACATGAGGGAAAAAGAAATAGAATACCTGTTTAAACTTCTAGAATGTAAAGCTTAAACAGAAACCTGAATTAGTTGGAATAAACTTCATTTTAAAAATTATGAATAAATGTAAATACAATGGAAGCTATAGTTCATGTAAAAAGTACTTGAAGTCTGCTGCATACATAAAACCAATTTGTCAAAACATTCAATCTGTGGAAAATGTCATGTTTATAATTTTACTTGTCTGATGCCATCGTAATGTAATGAAATTATAAGAGGAAAGTTCAGTGACAAAACAAAAATTTTCATAAGAATTTGTTTATATAAAAGGGCCCATGTTTATAAATATGAATTGTATGAATTTCAAGAAGTCTGAGTGACAATTCTGTGCAGTGTGATAGAGGAACTAGTGTAACTTGATTTACTGTTTTTACATTTTCTGCCTGTAGGAATACCTGCCCTGTCTATGTAGTTCTCAATGTGGCTTTTAGTGACAAAATAAGTACTAAAATGAATGTGCCCCCCAGGACAGTGTTGTTCCCTATGTTGTGTTGAAGAACATTTCAAGGCACATCCACCTTTACATTTCAACTCTCTTTCATGCACCTTTGAACATGGCATCTCTGGCAGCATGTTAATTCCATTTGTAGCTTCTAAACTGCTTTCCCAAAGCCCCTCCATGTGCGAGGCAGCATGCACAATGATCCTGTTATTAATTCTGTAAGTAGCATGGCTTGTTGAGGCAGTACCAGTATGACCTTATCATGGGTTCTGTCTACTGGATATTATACAGACACTTCCCTCATTTAGCCACTGGTTTGATTCCATTGCTAATGCTCATAGAAGAATATCTATACAAAATAGGAATTCGGTGAAAGATAAGAATATCATGCATTTCTTGGCAGATTGAGGAAATATAGATGAATGGATTTTTAGGTACATCCTTTATTTTTTTTTCCTTTAAGAGGCAAGAGTAAAAATGCATGTGCTTTTTATGCAAATATACTTCAATTAGAAGTTTTCCTAGTAATTTAAATGAGTAAATAGAAACTTATATTTTTGACTTAGCTCTGTCAGCAAGGTTGTCCATGCTATTATGTAAATTCAACACCGTTCACTAAGTGATTTTCCTGGTTTAATAACATAAGCTTATGCCATACTTTTACAGAAGCACAAAGGGAAGAACTGGTATAAGAGGCCTAATATTAAGGGCTAAAATGAATGAGCTAAAAATATGCTTCTGGCAGGGTGGAATTATTTAGTTTATTTTGTTGCATAACAAGGGCTCTAATTTTTGGTGTTGCCAAAATATGCAAAATCTTAAGTCCTTAGTACTGAGTCAGAGTCATCCTGCTAGCCAAAATCTTTCATGTAAAACAAAACCCCTGTGAGTTCAAGGTACATTAAAAACTGGCAAAAGCATCTTAAAATACTGAAGTAGATTCTAAATAAACTGTTTCACGTAGGAAAATTTTGTCAAAATTAAGTGCTTTCAGTGGAATCTCAAATGGTTATTGTTACGAGCTCCTTTAGGGATGGTACTTGATATGTCCAGAATGTTTTGTTTACTGTGATGTATCTTTCTGCTCAATTGGTTTATTAAGAATCAATGGATGTGTCATATCCTGTTACTCATACCTATGTTGAATTATATTTAAAATTTTTGCATGATTTTTTTGTATTTTTTAATATTATAAAATAT
>VXBC01010005.1:53881-260600 GCA_013399945.1 Ploceus nigricollis | reverse complement strand
TATTTTTTTAATATTATAAAATATTTATTTAAATTTATTTCTTTAACTTGCTCAGCACTTTCTGGCAGTACATTTTTTTGACAATTTTTAAACATACAGAAAGAAAAGCATCTTTCACAGGTTTGGAAGTTAGTACTAAAGAATGACAAAAATGCCCCCCACACCTAAATATTTCAGATATGTGTAGCTATTTTATAATTTTGTTAAACATTCAAGCTTCACATCTAATGCTGTTTACTGGCTGGGCGCATTTTCAGCTTGCATCAAGAAACATGGTGATATTGTCTGTATTACACCATTGTGCTACAGATTTTGCCAAAACTAGGGGAACTGAATTTCTCACATAATGAAATGATCAGGTAATTTAATATTGAGATACTGACCGCAGTTTATAACAGGTGTCTATCTATCTAACAGGTATACTGTCTATTTATGCTGAAAGAGGTCTCTGCCAGAATATTTTCCTTCAAATTATTAGTAAACATTAATATGTTTGGGTTTTGTTTCTTTGTTTGTTTTTTTCATATCTGCTCTTATCCACCAAACTCATGATATGCAGATACTATTCTTTTTAGAAGAAGTACCAGCCTAAAATCTGATCTCTTGCTAACTTGAGTCAGCAGAACTGCAGTAGTCATATGTTGTCATTCCTCAGAAGCAGGTAGCAGGGTGTCATCATGTGTAGTTTATTACCTTGATAATAGGTAATAATAGGTAATAGGTTTTGAGTGCATGATAGCACTGTATCATATACTCAAAACTTGCATTAAAGCAAGGTTTTTAAAATATAGTGAGAGCATAATACTAAAGGATTTTCCTCTTCTAGCTTATTAATTAAGCCACCAAGGCCATTTATACTTCACATTTTAGCACAGACATAAAAGTAGGTTTCTCTCCAAAGCTGCTGTAATAGCACCTTCTTCGATTTTTAACTGTTTTTACCTCTTCTCCATATTAAAAAATTGAAATTTGTTGTTCAAATTCTGGATGATGCTTTCATTGCTCCTTCCTCCCTGTTTCTTAGATGTTGCTCCTGACCTACTTTGTTCCATTGCATTCTGAAGTTCACAGTGATATGGTAAGCAAAGCTGACAATAACTTGAAGTATATGTGAGCATTAAACTGCTTCAGACTTGTTCTCAGTTTAGGTCAGGTACCTTTCTGTACCTTCTGCACAATTAGCCCTCATCCTTGGATACTGTGCTCATTGACATTGCTGATATTGAAATCTAATTGTTGTATTAATTTAGATCTGGAATTATTCTTTCTTCATAGAATCACAGAATCAGCTAGGTTGGAAAAGACCTTTGAGATCATCCATCAGCCTATGACCTTGTCAGCTAGACCACAGCACCAGGGATGGTGTCTCCACCACCTCCCTGAGCAGCCCATTGCAGTCACCCTTCCTATGAAGAAATTCCTCCTATTGTCCAGCCTAAACCTCCCCTGGCATAGCTTAAGGCTGTGTCCTCTTGTCCTATTACAAGTTGCCTGGGAGAAGAGACCTACCCTCACCTGGCTACAACCTTCTTTAAGGTTATTATAGTCATGGTAAGTTCTCCCCTGGGCCTTTTCTTCTCCAGGTTCAACATCCCCAGCTCCCTCAACTGCTCCTCGTAGGACTTTTGTTCCAGACCCTTCACTTGTTGCCTTTCTCTGGACATACTCTAGCAGCTCAACATTGTTCCTAAGCTGAGATGCCCAGAACTGGACACAGCACTCAAGGTGCGGCCTCACCAGCTCTGAGTGCAGGGGAAGAATGACCTCCCTGCTCCTGCTGGCCACACTGGTGCTGATACAGGCCAGGATGCCCTTGGCCTTCTTGGCCTTGTGGGCACATGGTGGCTCGGGTTCAGCCATCTGTCAGTCAGCACCCCCCTGGCCACTGTCCAAGCAGTCTGTCCCCAGACTGTAGTGCTGGAGGGGGTTGTTGTAGCCAAGTGCGGACTGCAGCTAATGGCAGGCTCCACCCCCCATCCAGATCATCAGTAGAGGTATTAAACAGGACTGAGCCCAACGCTGATCCTGGGGGGACATCACTGGTGACTGGCTGCCAACTGATGTTATGCCTTCTAATGTACTGTCATGTCAATAAACTACAGTGCTATCTTACAGCGTAATATGTCTCTCTTTCATAGGAAAAATATGTCTTTCATCAATGGCACCTTTCCAAAATGCTTTTTGTCCATGACAGGATTACCCTAATATTTTTATTATGCTTGCACTAGCTGCCTTGAGGTCTGTATCAGTAATTTGAACACTTCCATTTTGTTGCTTTTGCCTTTCAGCAGTTCACTTACTTCCTTTAGGAACTAGCAAATCTACCTTCTTTTCGACTGTGCTGGCTAGGCCAGCTCATTCCTTTCATTATCTATGTTGATTGCATATTTACTGTTCTCATCGACATTAATAGTTTTCTTCTCCTTATTGCACTTTCAAATTTTCCCTGGTAATCATTCTTCTACTGGCATATTCTTACTTACTCATTTTCCTCTTTCTGTAAACTACAGCCGTGCACAGGCCTTCATCTGCTTTTAGAGCTTCACATTTTCCTTTTTCCCTCTACGCTGAAAAACCAAGCTAATGCAAATAAGGCAGATCTCTTTCTAATTTACCCCTGTACTCCTTAATTTAAAACACATCTCATTAACCCTACTATCATACATTTAATCTTGATTCAACCTTCTCTATGGATTCACATCCGTGGAGCAGATACCCATTCAATCAGTATTCATTCTAATGTTTTCTGATCTATTACTATCATTCTTCTACAGCACTAAATCTTGATCTTCATTATTTTGCTGTGCTTCTTCCTTCGTTTGAGAAAAATCACAAGAATTTAAATTAAAATTGCCCAGGATTCCCAATGAGAGGCATCATCTGTAGCCCCTTTAACAAGAGTTTTATGTTGTCAGCTTTGCTATATGGTGGATAGTCAGTGGGTTCTTCTGACTCTCATGAGAGTGTTTTTCAAATTCCCATCCTCCTCTCATGGTCTTGTTTGCATAGACAACCTATCCTTCTTTCTTTCATGTGTGTTATAATGACAAAACCACTTCTTCCTCCTCATAAGAGCAACACTAATCAAATTAGGCAGCCAGAAAACTGATTATTTTACTATATTTTTTAATCCAATGTTCTCATATTTTCATAATACCATTCTTAACTTCCTGCAGCTCAGGGGCTCATTCTTCTTCCCACACACACACTTTGACCTTTCCAGTCCTATTTCCAAGGCAGGGATTTGTGTAGGAATGGGTAATAATGTCTGTTGGGTAAAACTTAGAAGTTAATGTTTTTAGTTGTTCTTCAAGACAAGGAAGGGAAAGGGAGACATTTTTATGAAGATCGTTCATTCTGCAAACCCAACATGCTCCTGAAACCCCATGCTATGTTTGTGTCATGGTCTTTACTAGGAGCCTTAGAAACTCTCTGTAGGGAATGGGTTGTTTTCCAAAGAAAAAACTGAAGAGTTACAACAGATGTAAAATCCTCATCTTGATCAGCTTTATGAAAAGCTTCATATGCCACTGCAACTGCAGTAGCAGCTGGTTGATTAAGATATTTGCAGTTAAATAAATATTTTTCCATTTTATAGACCTTTTTATTAGATAATTAATAAATTATCTAATAATTATTTTATTTATTGTTATTTTTACTTCTTGCATACTCAATAACTGAAGAAACAGTAAATATGACTTCTGTACCTAAAAATCCAGTATGGTAAATTGCAGCGAGCCAAGACCTTTCCTTTGGCATTTACCAAACATACAAATCACATTAGGTTTAGTGGGAGGCTTGTCTATATATGTAAGAATCATGGTAAAAACACACTCATAGGAAAACTGGGACTGTTGCATGAAATATTTTTAAACACAATACAAACCCAAAGTTGTTTCCTTTATCAACCAAAAAATAAAAAATTTAAAACAGAATATTGTTTTGTAGTGAGGCAGACAGTGCAACAATGCAGAGAGGTTTGTATTTATACTCCATCATTGGCATCAGTGAAATTCCCTCTGTGATGCTTTTTGTTACAGATGATGTTTAAGTGTATGATTGCGTAAAAATTGTTCAGTTGTTGGTGGTTTTTTCAGTTTTGACATAAAAGGAGCCATAACTTTTTCTTTTTTACATTCCTTTAACTCGTTACATGTATTTGCATAACACTTGTAGCTACAGCACCTAACAATTTCAAGACCCAGAAGGTGCCACATAGCATGTACAGTATATGCCATTATTCATTATACTGGTGGTTGAAGAGTTTTCAAACTTCATATCTAGAGAAAAATCTAGCAATTGGTGATCCTTTTGGAGGGCTGATTTAGAGGGGGAACCACAGCTAATGTAGTATGAGTGTGATGAAGAGATTGTAGAGGAAGATTTCAAAGTGGCTGGCCAAGTTAAGTGAAACAAACTGCAGGAGTAGGATCCTCTGATTCCCAATTGTCAGAAAAACTTTATTCCTCTAAGGTACAGAGAATTTCTGCCATTTCATGCTTGGAATATTGCTTTGGGCTTATTCTTCTGAAGTGTTATATTTTTTTTTTAAATTTTTATCTGGTTGACTAGGCAGAAAGCGCAAAAATCCAATTTTCAATGGATGAAAGTAGTTCTGTGTAAGTGGGGAGTTATACCTGCTTCATTGGAGGAGTAAGGACAAAGTTTTTTATTTGTATCCTTGGGGAGAGTCAGTCACATAGAGGGTGTTTCTAGTCCTTGGTTAGGGTCCTGTTCCTATTCAGGCTGCACTGGTAATCCATAGAGAGGTTTGTCATTTGGGATGGAGGGAATGGCTGCCTCTGTCAGTGAGGCTGTGTCTCCCTTCAATAATGCTTACACTTCTGAGCAGCCGCACGCTGCGGTGATGATTCTCAGATTTGGTGTCACTGACTGTCCCTAAGACACCCATATCTGCTCTGGGGTGTGACAACCTTGTGCTTTCTGCTGTATGCTTCAAAATTACTTTTGGGGTTAAGATAATCCTGCAAATGTGTCAGGATCCTGAGCTTAAGCTGCATTTAACTTAATATAAGAAAAGCAAGGAGAAGGAGCCAAAGAATGTCATTATATATACATACAGGGCTTTTTTTTTTATCTGAATACCAAGCAAACACACAGTAGAGACTGAACTGCTTTCTCATGTACTTAAATTTATTTACGTACTCCACATTATCAGCAAATCAACATCTATAATGATTGAAAAGATGTTCTCACCCCATAAGAAGTGGTACCATCACTTATAGAAGGTACCAGATCACAAATCTGTGATATTCCATAACATGCTGGTGAGAAGACTGCTGGAATATACATGTACAGTTCCTTATTACTTACAGGCATTATTAAGAGGGTGGTCAGACAGAACTGAAAGAGAAAAGCAAAACCTGCATGTGTTGAAGACAGCTGCATGTGATTCAGTAAGGTGAAGGGTCCTGCCCCTGGATCAGAACAACTCTGTGCAGTGCGACTGGCTGGGAGAGGAGAGGCTTGAGAGCTGCTCAGCAGAACAGGACTGGGGGTGCTGGTTGGAAGCAGCTGAACATGAACCAGCAGTGTGCCCAGGTGGCCAACAGGGCCAATGGCATCTTGGCCTGTGTCAAGAATAGTGTGGCCAGCAGGACTAAGAAAATTATTGTCTTTCTGTGCGTGGTACTGGTGAAGCTGCATTTCAAGTGCTGGGTTTGGTTTTGGGCCACTCACTTCAAATAGGACATTGAGGGGTTGGAGCATGTCCAGAGAAGGGCAACTAAGCTGGTGAGGTCTCGGAAATATATCCTATGAGGAACAGATGAGTTAACTGGGGTTGTTTAGTCTGAAAGAGGCTTAGGGAAGATCTTAAAAGGTTGTAGTGAGGTGGGGCTTGGTCTCTTCTGCCATGTCTCAAAGTGAAAGAATGAGAGGAAGTTTGTTTTAAGTTTGTGAAAGGTTCAAATTAGATATTAGAAAAAAAATTTCTAGTGAAAGAGTGGTTAGACATCTCAATGAGTTCTCCAGAGACGTAGTAGAGTCACCATTTCTGGAAGGGTTCAAGAGGCATTGAGGTGTGACACTTGGGGATTTGGTTTAGGAGTCATTTTGGTGATGCTGGGTTGACTGTTGGACTCGATGATCTTGAAGGTCTTTACCAACATTGATGATTCTGTGATTTTGTTTCTGTATAGTTTGTCCAAATAGTGAATAAAGGCACCTAGAGAAACAGGAATTATGTGAGTACTGGGAGGCAGCAAAAATGTGGTTAAATGATTTGCATTTGTTAGGATAGGATTGTCTCTGCACTTACTGCATGTAAAATGTGCCAAAAGGAATGTGACTTGATGTAATGGGATATAATTTAGTGAAGAGACAGTTTAGATCAATAACAAGACAACTACCTGACATGGAGATCTATACAACTGTGGAAGAGCTTTCGTAAAAAAAATTTTAAAAGCTCCATCCTTTAAGACATTTAAAATTATAGTGGGAAACATCAGGGAAAAACTCTATTTTGACAGGCAATGTCTCTTTCTCCTACTTTCTTTCTAAAGCACCCACAAGGATTGCTGTAATACCTGGGTGCTTCAAGATGGACTAATGGGACTTTTGTCTGTAATGCCTATAATTTTCTGATATGGTTAGGCTTTTGAGTGGCCTGAGTACTTTTGTGATATAGCCTACTAACAATGGTTTTTCTCCACTGAGATAATACTTCCTAAATGAACTCTATTTTGAAATGTAACACTAAATTTTCATAATTTTCTATCAGTATATTTTCTTGATAAAATTTTCAGTTCATATGTTGTTTAATTTTTTTTTGCCAGATGTATTTTTGTAAGCATATCAGTTTTGCACTTAAAAGCACTGTGAAAAGCAGTAAAAACAGTCATCTTCCTTTCTTCTTTTTCTTTTTCCTTTTTCTTTCTTTTTTTCCTTTTTATATGTAGGAGTCTAGTACATATAAACTAGTCCTGTGTAAATATCAGCATGAGCTACTTTTTGATAGGAAGAGCTGAAATGTTCAGTTATGACTGTTAGGTTAATGGTTGGACTTGATGATTTGAAGGGTTTTTTTCAGCCTAAATGATACTGTGATTCTGTGGAGAAGTATGAGGAGGGATAATTTCTGTTTATTTCCACTAGGTTTGAGGAAATTAATGAGTTTATATCCAGAGCCTGGTATTTGTGTATTCTCATGCAACGGGGACAAGTTGCCTTGCTTTTGAGGTAATTCTCATCTCCAGAAAACATGAAGAAAAACAGAAGCAGACATAAGGAGGACTTGAATGAGGAGGACTGAAAGTAAAGAGAGAAAGCAACGGCAGGATGGAGTGAGGAGTGAACATTCCCCAAATGTTCTGGGCAAATTCCTGCTTGTATTAATGATGCACACAATCCAAACTGCTGCTTAACTGGATGTCTTTGATATAAATGAAAATATGCTAGTACTATGACTTCAGGAAACACTGGAAATTTCCACAGTACCATGTTTGAACTGAGGATGGGCCATTCCAGCTTAGAAAACAAGGGCTACGTTTACCCCAGGGATATCTCCACCACTCTAAGCTTCAGCAGTCAGGAGGGCGACCTGCCTCCCTGCCAGCACTCGGGTCTCACACCCCAGCAATCTGCTCACTCTCACACCATGCTCACAGCCATCCTCTAGCTGTTTATGTGCTCAGCAGCTTTTCTCTCCAGTTACTCTTGCTCTTAGACCAGGTGGCTATCACAGTGAATTGTTCCTGTCTCTTCCTTCTGTTCAGTCCCTGTCCAGCCCCTTCAGCCTGTGAAAAGGGTGACAGAGTTTTGTTCTCTTCTTCAGAAATACATGCTGCTACTTCTTGTTTCTTAAATCTTGCCCAGATGATCAGAATAATGCAAGAATTCTTTATATGGTACTGAATCATATACGTGTGTATATATATATACTTTTTCAAATATTCTTAAGAAAATTAGATTTAGTTTGGTAACTTTATTAAAGATCTGAAGAAAAGATGGAGTGAGCTCACCAGTTCATGTACTGATTGTAAAACATGTACTTTAGAAAAATACAGGTTTAAAAAATTAAATTTATGCATTTGCTTCCTGCCTTTGTTTAAAAAATCTGGATTTTGCTGCTTGCTTCTTGAGTGGGTTTGTTTTTTTTTTTGAGTTGGGTTTTTTTTTCTGATTGTTGTTTTTTCTTTGCTTTGTAGTTTTTCTTCTAGCATATACTTCATTACTTCATCTAGTTTACTGCTATCTCAAGAGTAAAAGGAGAATCTGTCTGTAATTTCTGAGTCTTAACCTTGAGTCCTAATACTGTTCTGCCTGGTTTGTGCAGCCTTATTTCAAACATTGTAATAATCTTGCTATGATTAGGTAATCAACGAAACAGAGTGTACTTGGCATACTATGTTATTACTATCTGCAGTAATACTACCATATCTTCTGATTCACTACTTCTTCCTGTAGAATCCAATTCACCTTTACTTCTTCCTTTATTTCTTGTTCTCATCTAAATGTCCTAATGTTTTCTTCTAGCTGTGTGTATCTGTATCTTCCTGGATTTAAGATATATAATTTTCTATTGTTTTCTGAGTTTCTTTTCTTTGGCTTGTGTGTTCTGTCCTGCTTTAAGCTCTCTGCTGTGGGTACCTTGTAGCTTGCTTTGGATCTAAATGTGCTTCTGTTTCAGTAATACAATATTTTTTATTTTGATGCTAATGAAGTCTGCTGCAGATATTTTCTTCAAAATTGTTAATCTGGCCTCCCTGGTCTAAAGAGTTAATTCTGTCTTAGAATAGGATATTTAGAGAAAAATCAGGATTTCCTGATTGTCATCTTGTTTAAATTTGGGACTATTAAGGCAGAATGTTGTTTATATCCTATTAATAAGTTGTATTTGGTTTTCAGCTGATAATAAATTATCGATTGAATTAGAAGCACAAATTGAAGAAAGGAGTTGAAACTTTATGGCTCTTAATTGCAGGTCTGCAAATATTGATATTATACTTAGAAATGAAGAAATTTCTAGCTCTTGATAATGCAAGACAGGCCTTGTGTTTGCATATTTGCTTCATAAGCTTTTATAAAAGCCATGTCAAGGAGTACTTTAACTTACATTTTTATATTAGATTAAAACCCAAGGATTTACTAAACCATGGAGAAAACCTTCTGTTGTTCTCTTCTGACTGTGAAATCTGGTGTGTTATAAGGCAAAGTCCTGTGGAAGGATGTACTGATAACTAGCAATGAACAAAGCTCTGATCAGTTATTCCAGCTAAGATCTCCAGTAGACAGCTTTTGTATTACACCTCTAAAAAGGAAGTGTGACATGGAAAGTACAGCTGAACATTTTTCTCCTTTCCTTTTTCTGTGGTTTTTTCAAGGGACAGCAAATTATGAGAAGTGAAAATTCTGTCATAAACCCTGTATTTTTCCTCTCCTTTACATAGAAAAGCCTTTGCAGCTTCATGGTGAGAACTGTTGAATGTAATTCAGACTATATATTTTTATTATTTTTCAATAATACAATGCAAAAGATTTTTTAAAAATAAAACTGCCAGTATACTTGGAACGTTTCGCTGTTTTATATCTACTTATGAAGTTTAAACCTATCTAGATTTAATCATGAACAGATTTTTGTGTTGTTGCTGAAGAGTTTTTTTCTCTTGTATTGTTGTTTTTATAAAAAGCAGTTTTAGTATATCACCACTGTAACTAGGCATCACTAATATTGGTTGTAAAACTTTGCACAACATTGTGAGGGTTGGAGAGCATTATTGATTTTAAGAGTTTTGGGGACTGTTGTGCATGCAAAAATGTTTGTTATACTTACTAAGGCTTTCAGAGGTATGGAAAATAATTTGTATCAACTCAGGCTAATTCACTGTCAGCTTTTTAAGTGTAAGGTACATGATTACTACATATGACTTTCTGTGCTGTTTTCAGTGGATGGTAAATTCAGTCCCTAATACACTATCAAAACACATACTAATATCTTTAAGGGCACTGTCATTTATATAGATAATTAGAGGATAGCTGAGCCAGTACTGGCATAGGTTTTTTAAGAATGAAACCAAAAAAAACCAAACCATGATCAAATTATAAAATTAATGGAGGAAAGGAATATAATAGAGTCAATACATTTACATTTGAATAGAACATTTGATGATGTCTTTCTCAGAAGCTTATTTTGAAAGAGTTCATTTCAGGTTGCCAGCTGCATTTAAACTTAGGTGTGTGGAAATACGTTGCTGGTTGCTAATGAATTGAAGGGAAGTGGCCAGATAAGTGCCGTGGAACCTTGTGTTTGGGTTTTTAACCTGCTCTCTGTATGACTCTTTGAAAAGTAGAAGATGGTCTGGGAGCTGCTGAGAAAGCACAAGTGGGTCCCCTTCCCCGTTCTGGAGCTGTACAGGGGAGCCTGTTCTGTGCTGCGTGCAGGTGGTCCAGCGGATGCTGGGGTCTCCTGGCTGGCACAGAGCTGCTCTCTGCCCGACAAGCCGGGAGAGGAAAATAAAGGGAACCAGAGCGCTTCAAGTGCGTGAAGGTGAGTGGCAGGCTGAAAGCATTAACCTTAGGGCAGGCTTTGGAGGAAAGACACATCAGTGGCAAACTGAGTGTTGCATTTGGAGTCCAGGAAGCTCCCTCTGCAAGGAGCAGACTATTGCTGGCAGTGGGAGGATGCTGGAGGTTCCTTGCCAACGGTTAGGCTCTGCTAGTGAGACAGAGAAGGAAGGAGCTCTCCTGAGTGCAGTCTGTAAATGGGCCTGAACTTAATGGAACAATAAATAAGGTATGTCAGAAGCCTTATACATGGAAGATTAGCCTGGGGAAAAAACTCCAGTGTATTACCTGAATCTTTGTGCTTATAAAAAGTGAGTAAAGGGCATATGTGATCAACCTAGCCCTCAGGGTATGGTTGGCAGTCTCATTGTTTGGTGCCTGTGGGGAGTGTCCAGCATGCAGGCATTGTTTCTTCCATATAATCAGATAGAGGAAGATGAGATCTGCCCTTGATGGCAGATCTTTAGCTTAATTGGCCTCTTACTAGGGAAATGAGGGATCAGAAGAAGAAACTAGGTATTAGAAAAATAATGCTAGTTGGATATGAATGTCTGATAACTAGTGCTGTAAAATCATAGACTAGAATCAAAGAATATGCTGAGTTGGAATACACCATCAGGATCATTGAATCCAACTCCTGTCCCTGCACAGGACCCTTCAAGAGTCACACCTGAGAGTGTTGTCCAAACACTTCTTGAACTCTGCCAGGCTTGGTGCTGTGACCACTTCCCTGGGTTGCCTGTTCCAGTGCCCAGCCATCCTCCAGGTGAAAAATCTTTTTCTGAAATCCAACCTAAACCTCCCCTGACACAAATTCAGGGTGTTGCCTCGAGTCTTATCACTGGTCATGAGAGTGAAGAGATCAGTACCTCCTGCTCCACTTTCCCTCATGAGGATGTTGAAGATTGTAGTGGGATCTCCTCTGTCTTCTCCAGGCTGAACAGCCCAAGTGACCTCAGCCATTCCTCACTCAGCTTCCCCTCAAAGCCCTTCACCACATTTGTAGCCTTCCTCTGAATGCTAATAGTTTAGTGTCTTTCTTATATTGCAGCACCCAAAACTGTGCATAATATTCAAGGTGAGGCCACCCCAGTGCAGAGCAGAGTGGGACAATCCCCCCCCTTGCCTGGTTGGTGACGCTGTGCGTGATGTCCCTCCGTCCTGGCTGCCAGGGCTGACTCATGTCCAACTTACCACTGACAAGGATCCCTGGTGCTTTTCCAGCTTCTTGTTTGCAGTTACTATCAGTAATCCCTTCATATTTTCCCTGGTTGCTGTTATCTCACATTTAAGTCTGAATCAATCTGTGTTGATTACTGGCAAAGATCAAAGTAGATGAAACATACTTCAAGACATATATAAGATCTATATGAAGTATCCCAGGCCCTTCCCACAAAACCTCAGGTCAACATCAGCACCTATGAGGAGTAAAGGATAAATTCAGAGATTTAAAGCAGAGGTACCATGCGCAGGTGAATAAACAGCCAAGCACGTTTGCTGTGTCTTGTGATTTCATCTGCAGTTAACAAATGACAGAAAGCAGAGAGGCTGTTTCAGAGAGAATTTTTAAAGCCATATGAAAATGAAACAGATATCTGTTGCTTATTCTTTTTCTCTGAGTACCAGTAAAATGAAATGGTATTAAAAATAAATAGATAGATAAATAAATAACTAACTAAAAATATATAAATCTAATCAATTAAATAAATACTTCTATGGGGACTGTTTCCAGTGCTGTGAGTAAGGACAATATCAATAACTTCCTTAGTGGTTTTTTTTCCTGTATTTTATGCTGTACTGCTGAGGTTAGTATTAAAACATAGACACTTGTTTGCAGCTGTGGTTGCACATTAACATTATAGATATCCTAACCATTTTCTGTACTAAATTTGAGTAAGGAGAAGAGTTTTATTTATTGTGTTCAATTTTAGGAAAAGGCTTTAGTGTTGTCATTGTAGTATGCTTATGTTTTGGGATCTGCACACACAAATGTGTAAAATTGGTTAAACATGGTTTTAATTTTTTTTAGAAGGTTATTAGTTTCTCCATTTAAAAACTATATTGTATACATCTTTTGAGTCCTTGAACACCAGGTTTCTACCAAATGCCAGATTTTATGGTGGAGTTGTAATATGCTGAAATAAGAGACTATAATGGAAATGCATATGCATTCTTATCAGTTTAGCTAGAGGATGCACACTTGATTAATTATTAACAAGCCATGTAAAAAAGAAATAAGGTCACTGACTAAATGACATCTAATTTATCTAACTGAGCCCTGTTGCATATTGCTGGCTGAGCTGGTCACTTGTTAAACTGGCCGTATTATTCCTTGGATTGGGAATTGTACAGATTCCCTTGGCTTAGTGGTTCAAAAATGTATCTGGATGAGTTAGCTTCTGGAAAGCACGTTTGATCAATATAGGTAGGGGAAATTAATCCTGATTTTCTAAATATGGTTGGTTGGAAGTTAGTGACAAAATTTGAACACTAACATTTATTTAGAATCTTTTTATTTGAAGACTAGTCAAATATGTAATTTGAAAATAATCTGTACTTTAAGTAGTAATTGCTACAAATTTTGTCCACTATCTTACAATATTTGTGTCTAAAATAATTTATGTAAAGCCCTGACTGTCTTTTAAATGTAAATACCATATTGCAAGTGTCCACTTGCAAAACCAAGGTGTACAAAACAGCAGGCAGCAGATCTGTGTAAGAATTCCTACTCGGCCTCCAATTTGAGACAGTCTAAGAGGAGTAATGACTGGGTGCATTTTCCTGAGATCTCTTTCCCAACAGAACTCTTCCTCCATTCTCCTCCTTTTCCTTCCCTCTGCCCTATCCTTCTCCTTCCCGACGCCCATTCCTCCACCTGCAGCATCCCAGGAGACAATACAGATGGAAGACTCTGAACTATATTTCTCCTGGCCATGAAGTGTGGAAATGCACAGATCCTGGAAAGGACAGGACAGTACCGCTTTTACTCGCTGTCTTTCCCTCCAAGTAATGTCCACATTGAGCTTGCAGCACTAATTCCATGAGGGAAAGGGCTAGCACTGCAGATGGGGCATTGACCTTTCTGCCCTGTAGGGGACAGACCACTCTAAACTAATATCTCTTATACCTGCTAGTGCTGCATGCTAAGTGCATACAAGAGTATTTCCTAATAGCCAGGCTGCCACAGGAGTCCTTCCACTAGAGGTGTGTATAATTGAGTCATATATCACGACGAAATTATGCAGGGGTGGTATTTGTTCGTGGGAAGATGCAATGTTTTTCCTTGAAAGAGCACATCTGCTTACATCTCTGAGGATTTGTGATAGGTGGGCAATGGGTAAAAAATCGGCTGTGTACCACATTTTTTGTTACATGCTTTCACAATATCACATACCAATATTCAGTCTTTCTCCTAGAGCTCTGGCAATGAAATCAGATTATATTCTGAGAAGCAAAACTTCCCTAGAAAATAAATAACCTTTCCTATTGTGGAAAATGAAGAATTGTAAGCTCTTTCATGGGAAGATAAGGGATGTTGATTCTTATCTTTCAATCTCATGATTTTTAGACCTATATTTTAGGGGCTGGGGAGACTTGATAATATTATTGCAGATGGGACTGGCAGCGTAGCAGTCCTTTGATTTTGGAGAGTCTCTTGAGGTCTGTAGAGAGATAATATTGTATTACTTCTGCAGAAGCTCTATGGGTTTTTAAGCCCTGTGTCATAATCCATGTTGATATTTGAGGTTTAGTGATATATGTTGTTGTGTTGTTGTACAAGATTATTGGTAGCTATACTGTGAAGCCCACTTTTCCCCTGTCTAATGTGTAGTACAAAATACAGTTACTTCAAATGTCACAAATGAACCTGTATGCTGTTGTTCTGGGAATCTTTGGCATTATATATTATTCAGGGGTTTATTAATTGCCTATCAACAATACAGCATAAATGAGTAACAGTACTTCCTAAAATAGGAAGATTTTTCAAGAAAGATAGATATTTGTCACTTGTGGTTTTAATATGAGATTTTTTTTCCTGAGATTGTTGGTCCATCAGGTAAATAGAGATAAGAAAGTTCACTATTCTTCTTTTTGACTACTTGAAATTTTTATACTGTTTTCCAGATGTATTGGTAAAAGAAAAACTACTTTTCACTAAAGAGGTAATGCACTGGAATAAATGGTCTGACTAGTTTTAACAGTTCAGATGTCACAGAAGAGCCTACTTTTCTGTCTGCAACAATTGTCTGCTGATCGTGAAGCGAAAACGTCATATTTTCATACTCTGAAATAAGAACAGCTGTTCAAGTTAACTTACTTTTACCTTGCTTTACCTCAGAGATGAAACTCTGACCAGCAGTATGTTTCATGATGAAATTACCAGTACCAATGATAATGTTAGGGGTTAATTAAGTATAAATCATCAATATAATTGCTAATTTGTTAGCTGTGCTAACAAATCTTAAATTTATTTTGACTACCCTAAGAAGGAGGAGTAAATGAGACTAGGGTGGACTAGAAGTTTGCACTTAAACAAAATGTGTCAACTTGTAATAGAGTCTTTAACCAGCCTAAAACTAGCATCATACATCAGTCTCCCCAAAATGTCTGCTGTGTGCCCTCAGCTTTTTAAGGCTGAATCTGACATGTTTGTAGTATAACTAAGTATGCATCCCTTTTGCAGCCTGTGTACAGATAGTGGTGGTGTCCTGCTCAGCTCTTGGTATAGTGTTGCATTTCGATATCCTGCTTTGTGTAGCCTGACTATATAAGAATTCAAAGATATTCTGATAACTTTATTTGGACTTCCTATGTTTCTTCCTCCAAGGTGGAAGGGAAATATATTTTTCTTGAAAGATCTGTGGAATTTCATCTGGGGTATTTAAGAGTGGTTTCCAAAGCCAGTCCCTTTCCTCCCCATTCTCGGTAGATTTAAGATGCCTTCCCATCCTAAACTCAGTCTGTGCTGCTAGCTTCATATTTGTTGTCTGAAATTTTTACTTTCCTTACCCACTTGACCCTCCAAAACTCTTGTGAGTGATTTGTACCAGCATCATGGTTAGGTCTTGGGAAAGGTAGAGAAACTGGTTGTCCCTTGACAGTGCTGTTTGTGTTCTAAAGAGTAGCTATTTTGCTGGCACAAGCATTCTTATGAGTGAGTTGTTATGTGCTGTGGACCTCTTGTAAAGACTGATCGACCTCCCTAATCTCTTGCCACCGCTGCTGCTGCTGCTGAAGTCATTTTTATATTTCTACAAGACAGGTGACTGACTTCCACAGACTCTGCCTAGTTTCTGTGCTGCTGCTTCCTGGGTAAGGTTGTACAATCCCTAGAGCAATGATTTTTGAAGGTTTGCACACCTTTGTAGAAAACCGGAGCTGAAATCCAGATTGTATTGGACCTGGCCCTGAGCAGCACTGCCAGGTGTCAGTGTATTAATTTTCCCACCCAGGTATATAAAGCAAGTCAGCTGTATGTTTTGGAATGTTTCAACCTTATTTTTATACTCTGGCCTACTGGTTATTTGGCTGTGTATGGTTCATGTGCACTTTTGTAGCCTTTTGAATCCCTTTGTCCCTGATCATTTTGTGTATCAGCAAAAACATTCACCTGCGTGTGTGCCAAATCCTGCCAGGTGAGCACTAAATGTGTTTAAACTAATCTTGGGTAAGCTTCAGTCATTAAGATTCTACCCCAGTACCTAATGATCATCTACATGATATATAAATCACAGTAAAAATAGGCCTGATATTTAAAAGGTCAGGCATACAAGCGTGCATGCAAAAATGTATGCGAATTTACTTTTGTAACTTAATGATATTTTGCTAAGGAATTCCTGTACCAATGATCAGTTTGATAAATTAATGGTTGGTTGACTGTAATCATGATCATTGTGTATGCAGAGTAAATGTGTAAATATATACACAGTTTCTGTCCATGCATTTTCTGCCAAACCCTCAAGGAAACCAGACAGTTTTATTTCTGTCATATTCAATGTCTATTTCTGGTCTTGAAGCAGTTTCTCCTTTGGAAATCAAGACACTTATAAAAGAAGCTATAAAATTTTAAGGAGCATAAAATTCCTAATAGAATGATATGAAATAGAATTAGAACAATTGATTGAAAAAGCTATTTTCTTATGTTTTCTACTTCACCATTAACAGCATTGCTTAAATTTTTCATTAAAAATGGACAAAGATTACTATGCATCTTTAAACAATGGAAAAGAGGTTCTGATTCTTACTTATTGTCAAGAGAAGGTCTGACTACAGATTGGTGTGTAGGTTTCTCTGAACTAGCTTTCTTCTTTTGCAATAATGTAGGTAAGTGAATAAAGCAACTTCTAAGAGATTAGCTGAGTTTAATGTTCTGTAGCTTGTAATAGGATTATTTTTATTAAATATCATGATCAAGTAAAGTTGATCTCTCAGCAATGGCATTTCTATTATACTACAAGTGTTTCTTACTTTCCTCATTCCCTGTTTCTTTTTCAGTTGGATAGCGTGTACATCTTATGTAGATCATAAGAGAATTTTTAGAATAATATGGCCTGAACTCTAGACATTGTATATGTTCCAGAGTGTATTTTGCAGAACGAATCAGATTTGCATATTTGCTCAAATATTGTTTTCAGTAGTTAGTGATCCTGTAGGAATATGTCTAGACTTCCTGAAGTATAGGAATTATTTGCATAATGCATATATTTGAATATATTTGCATCTCATCAAAGCACATTGAGTCATGCTATCTGGCACAATTTTTCATACAGTGTATATGTGTATCATATCTGTGTAAACTGAAGTCAGTAAAAAGAAATGCAGATAAAGTCCTTATTTTTTTTCCTATGTCATAATTTAAAAAAAAAACAGTGTGATTAAAACTGGAGAGATTTTTTCAGTGCTAAGGAAGTGCAAACAAGCAAAAATTACATAACTAACTAGATTGTTCTAAATATGAAGCAAGGCACTTTACCCATGTCAAATGAAATTTTGTAGGTTTATCCCTAAATAATTTTTGCAGAATGAAGAATATTTTAATTAAAAAGCTTGAGAGAGATATGTTTTGATTAAACTACAAACTAAATTTTACCCCTTTTTTTTTCACAAGTGAATGAGATTAATATTGTTTACCAGTGCCATTTTTTGGCATTTCTTTTCCTCTTCTAGTTACTGCAGATAAACCAGACCAGAAAATCCTCATAAAATGCTTAATAAAGTTTTATAATCTGGAGTCTATTTTTTCACTTTTTTTGCCTGGCCAAGATGTGTCACTCTACACAGTTGAATGTATCCTTACTAACTTTTAAAATTTTTACATAGCAAAAGTGATCAGATCTAATTTGACTCAATAAACATGTAAGTCAAATGTATGAGAAGCAGCAATGGTCCACATCATAAAAAATGTCTTTTTTGTAGTGAGGGGACCAAAACTGGTACTCGAGGTGTGGCTTCACTGGTGCCAAGTACGGGGGGCCAGTCGCTGCCCTGGTCCTGCTGGCCACATTATTTCTGATACAGGCCAGGATGCCATTGGCCTTCTTGGCCACCTGGGCACACCCTGGCTCATGTTCAGCCACTGTCAACCAGCACCTCCAGGTCCTTTTTAGCTGGGCCACTTTCCAGCTGCTCTTCCCAAAGCCTGTAGCACTGCTTGGGTTGTTGTGACCCAAGGGGAGGACTTGGCACTTTGCCTTGTTGAATCCCATATAACTGGCCGTGGTACATTGATCCAGCCTGTCCAGATCCCTCTGCAAGGGAGGGTGGATCTACCCTCCAAGAGATCGACATTCTCACCCAACTTGGTGTGTCTGCCAAATGACTGAGGGTACACTGGATCCCCTTATCAAAATCATTGATAGTGATATTAAGCAGGACTGGCCCCAATACTGAGCCTTGGGGAACCCCACTAGTGACCAGTCACCAACTGGATGTAGCACCATCCACCACCACTCTCTGGGCCTGAACATCCAGACACTTTGTAACCCATTGAAGAGTGCACCTGTCCAAGCCATGGGCTGTCAGCTTCGCCAGGAAAATGGTGAGGGAAGCAGTACTGAAGGCTTTACTGAAGTTCAGGTAGACACATCCACAGTTTCCCTCATCCACTAGGCGGGTTACCTGGTTATAAAAGGAGATCAGTTGGTGAAGCAGGACCTGCATTACCTAAACCCATGCTGGCTGAGCCTGGTCCCCTTGTTTTCAACCCTCTGAAAGTCCAAGGTAGAGGTTTTGTTGATCCCCTTCCTTACTTCTCCAAGAACTGACAATTGTCATTTTGTGGTGGCTATGCCCGAGACAGCCTCCCACCTCCACCTCTCCCACCAGCTCTTCTCTGTTCATAAAAAGCACGTCTAGCAGTCAACCAGTCCAGGAAGGCTCCTTTGTCAGCTATGTGAGGGAGGTTTCATAGAATATGCTGAGTTGGAATACACCATCAGGATCATTGAGTCCAAATCCTGGCCCTGCACAGGATCCCCCAAAAATCACACCATGTGCCTGAGAGTGTTGTCCAAACACTTCTTGAACACAGAAGTGCTGTGACCATGTCTCTGGGTTGTCTGTTCCAGTGCTTAACCATCTTCTGGTTTTTCAGGCTTTTTCCTGATACCCAACCTAAACCTCCCCTGACTCAGCTTCATGCCATTTCCTCAAGTCCCATCACTGGTCACAAGAGTGATGAAATCAGTGTCTGCCCCTCCTCTTCTCCTCAGGATGAAGTTGTAACTGCAGTGAGGTCGCTCCTCCATCTCCCCCAGGCTGAACAGACCAAGTGACCTCAGCTGCTCCTCTTAAGGCTTCCCCTTAGCTCTCCTTTGGTCACTCCCTAATAGCTTAATGTCTTTCTTATATTGCAGTGCCCAGAACTGCACACAGGACTCATGGTGATCCTCCACAAACTCATAAAAATTGTTTGCATAGTTTGATATAATGTGGCAATTTCCCTTTCTTCTTCATGTTCATATTTTTTGGTTGTGGAGCTATGAACAATTGAAGCTGTTTTGAAAAATCAAGAGATAGGAGCAGATGGTGAGCATAACTGGGGAGGTTGACCAGATCACATAAAGCACAGAGTCTTGCCATTTGAAGTGAAGAAATAATAGGCATTTGAAAACAATTTAGTGTCCTAAATCTTGTGAAGTATGCTTAGGAATTTAACCTGAGTGAGCTGGTGAAGTTCTCAGATTTCTGTAACAGATGATGAAAAGGTTTGTATCATTTAAGTCAAGTGCCTTTGAGCTATCTGTATTTGCAGCTTTGATCAATAGAATTAAAATTGTTCTTCTGTAATAAAGGTAATTATGTATGCAGCTGTCTTGATTCACTCTGAACAATAAATCCCACTGGGCTGGGCCTCACAGATGGTCTTGTTGAGGGAAAACTGGATCTTCAGGAAGTACTGTGTGATCAGTCCACAGATGCCAATCTTTATGTGTAAACATGCAAGAAAAGGACAGAACACAGTTGTGTTAAATGAAACAGGTGGTGAAGAAATCAGTTTTTGGATGCACTGATGATTGTGTTTCTATGAATACATGATTCACTGAGTATATTTTATATATATATAATTAGACACCATGAATAAAGGTGCCCTAGAATTTCAGCTTCCTTTTCTTCAGAGCTTGTTAGCTTTTGGCTTGTGACATTTTCAAATTTTCAGTATTCTTTCTGAAAATAATACTAGGCATTTGGCTGGTAAAGTTAACTTTAAAATTTTAAATTTAAGGTGCTATAATTGTTTGTTTATTTGGTCTGAAAATTATTGCAATAATAAAGATTTTCTTCATTGTTGTATTTAGGCATGCTCTTATGTGATAAACACATATCTCAAGGGCCTTTCTAGTTTTGCCCTGATCATCAAGTGGGTGAAACTCTGACTTACAACTTCTAAGCAGAAGATTGCCAATGAAAGAAACTGGCTCTTTTACAGATCCTGGTATTCACTCATGACTTAAAATTAATCCACTGCTCTAATCAATTGCTTTATCAAGCTGCAAATCCTGTAATTACATACTCTAATCTAGATGCAGTTTCCCAGGATGCTTCTTCCTCTTTAATTTGTTGTTTGCTCTCTGTTCAGATATTCTTCTGTTTTGTTTGCTTTTGAAGCTTTTAACATTGTCTGCTCACTGCACCTTGATTTGATTTTTCAAATTGGTTTTCATGAGCATATTTATCTCTAAGGCATATTTCCTCTTGCTACTCATTCATCCAATCCTTGTTTACTTATATTGTATCTATTAAATTAATAAATAAAGATAATACAGTCATCCATTCCTCATTGCTATTTCTGGATCTTTTATGCTATGTTTCTCACCTGCTTGGTTCTCAGTAGTTTCACTGATTGCAAACATAAATACTCAAGTATATTTTCTCTCTATCTGCAGACCACTGAGTGTACTTAACTTTTTTCCCTGTGTCAGTTTATAAGTTACCTATCAAATCTTTCAGTTAATTGGAAAGAAATCTAAAAAAGCAGTAGTCAACAATTAAACCATTCTGAACAAGTTCATCAAAACCCCCCTGGTATTATAATTAAAAATCTGTTAAAATTTCTTATTAATATGGAACATATGATAGAACTGTTTTATCTTCATGAGGTAATAGCACAAACATTGGAGAATGATCCTTTCAGACTTAAGGAAAAGGATTTATCAGTTCATAAGCTGTGAAATTCTAGGTGCTCTTTCTTCAGTGTGAATGAAAAAGAAAAGGTATCAACTGTCAGGTTTCAGTTTACCTTCTTTACTTTCAAGTTTTACTTCCATGTGAAAAAATTATGCTCTCAGTCCTTGGGTCTGAAAGCCAGCTATAAAGGGATGGAGCAATTCTTTTACCTTGTGTTTCCCTTCTCCAAGTCAAACTAGCTCAAAATGTCAGTGCCTCCAAAGTAAGCCACTCTGTTCCTCATTCTTAAAAAGACATCCCATTCAAGGGATGATCAGTTCACCTGAATCTTAAGATAAGAAGATGTTTCAGGAATTGAGATTTAGCATTTAAGATTTACATGAGAACCAGCCTTAACAAGTCCAAGAAAATCACTAATAATATTGGAAAAATTATGTGCTCTTCATATATTTTCAATTACATTTTAATTCCAGATTATATTAAACAAACTGTTAAAGACAATTTTTCCATATACTTTCTACTCAAGGCTAGATAGAATTATGATTGTTTCTGTATATGAAATTTTTTTTGTTTCAATATTAGATTTTCCTGAGTATGAAATACCTGAGCCTGGGATAATTGGATTGTACTACTGCCACCCTTGAATGGCAAAAATTTCCTGACAGAAAACTATATTCACATGGAGTTTGGAATGTTTGCGTTGCAAATGTAATATACTAAAACTGCAAACAGAATGATACTGTATGGTACCTGTAGTGATTGGGAGATGTGAAGTATTTAAGTTCAGTGAGGGTTTTATGGAGTGTTAATTTTTAGGCCCTTTCTGCACCTCAGCAAGGGAAAACACTAAAGCAGCGTGTTGCGCTGCTCAGATATCCTTTGCCCTATCAGAAGACCACAAAATAACACCAGTGTATGGTGACCACCTTTTTGGATTCACGGCTGTGTGTCTCTGAGCATCATCACTTTGTCAAAAGGGAGCTGGTGTAAGAAATGCAATCCCTGAGCCCAGCCCCGAGTGCCCTAGGCGCTGTTCTCGTGCAGCAGGGGGGAGTGGTGCCCTGCCAAGCCCTGCCCTGCTCACCTTTGGACCCCCACACCAAACACACACCTTGGTCAAACTGTTCACACAGTGCAGTGGAGAGAGTGGCTGGAAGAACATCTCTGTAGAAGAGGATGAATGAGATTTTCCTTGATGCTCTGTGGCTGTACTTAAAGCATCTGACTTGAACTGCTGTAGTACATTGGGTCTATATACAGTCATTTTTTATAATCTAATTTACTTGGGGTCTAATGTCTTCATACAGAGTCTCTTAGATGTCAGTTAATACAAATTTGCAGTTATAACTGTGTTGCTACAGTAATAGTGGTTCTGCTGGCATGAGCTGGTTTTAACTGTGTATTTTTCAATACATTACTGCGACACTGTTCTTATCTTTTCTACTTCCACGTCTCTTTTCATGACACTTGTAGGAAGTTTTGGAACTTTTACCATGGTGGCAATTTTTGTTAAGCTTCATTTGTGAGTTCAAATTCGTTGTTAAGAGACAAAAAATGATATTAGATATGACAGTGTAAGTTTGTCTCCCATAGTAAACCAAACTAAAAATCTATATTGAAAATACATTCAGGCTGTAAAAAGATGCGCTCAGAGCAAGGACACAGTGGTACTAAGGTTGTTGGGGAATCTGCAGAAAGAGTTGGATTTTTTCTTCAGTCATTCAAATCTGTCCTCTTAATGTAATAATAGGGTGAAGGAAATTGAGTGCCTCACCAAAAGCCTTTCAAAGAGATATCATAAGAGCCATTTCAAGTACAGTTCTGTGTCATTACTGTATCATATCTTTCCGTAACTAAAATTCATAAATGTGTAGAAGATTCTGAATTATGACTATGTTTTCCTGAAATTATTGCCTTTTCAATATCAATATTTTAATAAAAAGTCCCATATTTTGGGAAGAAAATATATATGTTCAACAATATATATGTTTGTGGCAATTTATTTTATTTATTGGTGGATAATTTCCATGAATATTTTAGCAAAACTCAAACCAGAAATTGCATTTTCAGAGACCATGTATTTAGTTGCGTGTATTTAATAGATTGTTTTATTTTTTGCTAAATGTTAAGCAAAAATGGGGAAGCATAAAATGAGAAATACTGCTTTCTTTTCAGTTGTTGCCTTGCATGGATTTCACCCCCTTTGAAGAGGCCAAAATCTTCCCCTGGGAGGCTTGGAAAATAGAATGAGAAATGCTATTTATTAACTGCAGCCTTCTGTCTTTTACATATGGTGCAAAAAATAATAATTGTATTTATAACAGTTTTAGGAAAGACTTCAACTAAAAATTAACCTCTTAGTTTCAGAATGGATTTTTCTGTTTCACTGTAAAACTGTAATTTACACTGAAATTGATTTTATTTTGACAGAGCACTTCTCCCAACATTAGACTGGATCCCCAGCATCACAAACTCTTGGCTAATAATTGATTTCACACACGACTCCCATTGTCTTTGAGGTCATCTGTGTGTGTGAACTTAAACATGCGTAATTGTTTGCATGTTTAAATTCTTCTATGTTAATTAACTTCTATGTTTAAATGATCTTTTAAAAATAGTCTACTTCTAAAATATTCCTGCATTTTGTGTTGCCTTTGATTAATGTTTCAGTGAGTCCAAAGACTGCAAAATACAAAGTAGAGAAAGAAGATATTGGAATTCAACTTTGCACCTGCAGTACAAAGTTACACATATTGTATTTAGTCTTTGTTGCAAGTTTCTTTATTGTCATTGAAAGTTCATTTTCCTGGAGGAACTTTTAAGGGAAATTAAATCTGTGGCCAAGGAAAAAGGTGATATGTTCTTTCAGAACTTCTAGGGTTGTTGAAGGACTTCTGGGGATGCTATGAAACACTCTCTACTGATTCCTTCATCCAAAGGTAGCTACAAGGGGCTTCGACTTCTAGGAAAAGCTCAGTGAGCTCTAAGGAGCTCTGCCAGCTGTCCCTCCCCAGAGTGGGTTTGGGGCTCTTGCTCCAGCTGCCTTCTGAAGAGGGGGTTGGAGGATCCCTGCAGTGGTCCTGGGGAGTGGTCAGTGTAAGAGCCAGGACCTGGCCACAGCTGCCAGCACCCAGCACCCAGCTAAGGGCTGCAGGAGTTTGTACAGGAGGGAGACTGTGACTTCTGACAATGGAGGACAATTCCTGGCTGCCTGTGCATCTGTATCTACAGAGCAGATTCAGTGCCCTGGCTGCAGATGAGGGGCTGGGAGCTGTAAGGGATCAGGAGAAGGTGGCAATGAATAGCTGAGAATAATTCCCTGCTATGCAGGATGGAGGCCCATGTTGTCTGGCTTGATCTGCTGTCTAGTGAGTTTGCTGCTTGCTTGGAACTCAAATCCAGGGTGTGGAGAGACTTCAGAGGCTTGTCTGGTCTTAGGACTCTAGCACCACTCTGCCAGAAGAGATCTGGGGTGTATAAAGCATGACTACAGGGCTCTGGGATGATTTTCAAGGGCATGGGGGCACAGGAGGTCTCTCTTTGATCCTGTTACTGAGGGGCAAGGGCTTCAGGAAGTCTAGAAATCTCACAACTGTCTGCACAACTGCTGTTGACACCAGATATTTGTGGATAGATGACCATGGGACCATCTTTGAGGATCAAGGACTGTTAGGAAAAGAAAGAACTGATAATCTCAGGTCATGGTGACTGGGGGAGGCTTCTGGGGACTCAGAGTGTAAATGACAGGCAACAAGGAGGATTTGGGGCCTACAACATAGTCAGCCTCACTTGACCTCTGGGAAACTGATGGAGCTGATGGGAGCTGGAAACCATTTCCAAATATATGAAAAAGTGAGAAGTGACTGGAAGTAGTGAGCATGGATTTATGAAGGGCAAATCAAGATTAACCAACCTGATAAGACTTCTATGATGAGGTAATGGATGAGGGAAGAGTAGGGGATGTCTTTTATCTTGACTTCAGCTAGACTTTTATCATCCTCATAGACAAGCTGATGAAGTACAGACAAATGGATGGTGTTTCTAGATACTTATAGTTAGTTTGGGTAAATACAATCAAGTAGAAGCACTGGGATACTTTGACCGTATTGGAACTGTATGTGTATAACCTGGATTTTCAGTGATCCTTCTGCAGGATCTTGTAGGATTTTGTTATTTTCTTTGCAGCAACCTATTCTCTAAGATGTTCCCTGCCTGAGGATGTGTCTGTGGGATATTGCTGAGTTTGGACTTCATACAGGTCCAAGTATGGAGCAAATTTCTGCCTGTGTCTGAAGACACACATTTGATGACATGTGACAGCTTTGCCTACCTTATTTATGCTCTGCATCCTAAATTTATCTGATACGCTGACACTAGCTTTGATATTTCTGGCTGTATCTTAATAATTTATGACTAGAAGAGACATGCTTCATCTTAATGGTCAGCTGTGGAAATAAGTGTGCTTAACTATCCCATCTTGGTAAGAAGATACCCGGATTTATAGTTTGGAGGATATAGAGATCCTTAGGTTATCTGGAGACAACTCACAGCCATATTCCAAGAAATGCCTTTTGTTCAGCCATAAAAGATTGCATTACATTCTCATTGCTGGAGATATGATGTTATTTTGGAAGTCTTTGAGGAAAATAGCAATTTTGGATTCTCTTCAAAGGTAAGGGAGTTTTCTGTTATTATTACTGTAATCTTACTGAATCTAGATTGACAATCACATTAGTCATACTTGAAACCCTTATGTTGTTGATATGATGAATTCAGCCATAGTATTTCAGCATAAAAGCTACTAATTCACACTCTAAACTCTGCCTTTAACTTCTTTTTCTATTTGTTACCATTGAAAATTGAAAACTATGTTCCGAATTAGGAAACACATTTCCTTCTTAGCCTGGTTTTGCTCATTTAAATTAAGCCATCATCAGCTGGGACAGGGAGCTCTGCTTTTTGCTGCATATTGGCAAAGGCCAATGAAGATACATATTTTTTAGTTTTCACAAAGCATGGAACTTCCTTGCCACTTAGTTTGCCATGACCCTAGTTGTTGTTTCCTTACCTACATTTGTTCCTTCAGATACCTGTTGTATTGAAGGAATTTGTTGAATTCTTCAGAGGCAACATGGAGAGTCTCAGGTGGCCTCATTGAATCTCACTGATCTGCAAGATGGCCAGCACTTCCCCTCTCAGTTGGGCTGGAATATTGTGATACCAGTTTTGATGGTGGTACCTGCAGGGTTTTGGGTTTTCCGAGATTTATTTTTCCTCTGCTTTTATTTTTTTCTTTAATAATCTTGTTACTTGAAATCATAAAAGGCTTCATTGCCATATACTGCATTTTAAAAATCTACTGTTCTTTTACTTAACAGTAAGTCAAGACTCTTTTCCCAAAAGTATTCTGATACACTGATTGCTTTTGAGCTGACTTGAGTCCCTTGTCCATTCACATGTCTTAGGTCTTGGTGCCTAAGAATGTATTGGATTTTTTCAGAACAATCAGAATGATGCCTTCCTTTGGATTCTGTTACTTAAAGAGCCATAAATAGTTTTATATTACTTTTTTAATGTATTCATTAAATGTGCCATTTTTATTATTTGATTCAATGTATTTTTAATCTGGCTAACCACAGAAAGTTGTTTTGACAAAATAGGGAGGTTGCCTGCCTGTGTTCCAGGGTCCAGGTGCTAGTGATGTGGTAAGGGTGGATAATTTCATCAGCAGCTGTCAAGTGTCCTACCCACTTTTGGGTGTTATGATTTGCAGTGGGCGGTATTGTCAATATTAACATTGAGTTCCTGTTCTGAGTTTCCTCAGTTTGTGGAAGACAGTGAAATCTGCCCTTTGTTGTCTGCCTTTAATACAAGCTTCAAGTTCCTTTTGGTTGTCACTGTGCACCTGCAGCAGTCAGAAGATTCAAGAGACTGTTCAGTTTACTTTGCACTGCTGGTGCCAGACTGGGCCACACAACACTTTACTGGCATTTGGATTGCTGTCAGCTCTCTGTGTGTGTGTGTGTGTGTGTGTGTGTGTGGAGATCCAGCTCCACCATGTTCTTTTGGTGAAACAGCAGGGCTTCTTTAACCAAAATCTGTGCTCTGCCTGTCTTCTGCCTCTGAGTAAGATTCCCCACTTAAGCCTGCTTTTAGGCTGGTCACTTGCCAAAGCAAAAGGACTCAGATATGAGCTTGAACTGCTTGTATGGTTCTAATCTTTTTAATTTAGTACCCCTGTGAGCAAACCTCTAAATTGTGGGGGTCTCATATGGATAAGCAGTCAGAAAGTTTGATGTCCTAGCCAGGCTTTGAAGATTTCTTTGATCTCTTCAACATGCTCTTCATGCTTTTAGCATTCCCAAATCCCTCTACTGATTTTGGACCTCAGTTTTTTTTCTTGTCTCTTTTTACAGACAGTTTCTTACTTTTATCCAAAAGCAACAAGCTTTGATTATCTGGTCGTAGAATTGCTCCCTTTGTTGGAGGCCAGATGTTCAGGGATCTCCTCCTTTTTTCTCTGGAGAAAACATGAGAGGGTAGATGTTCTGTAGTTAAAAAACATGGCACTTAACCTGAAGGTCTCCAGAAACCTTCACAACCAGCATGCCTGCTGCCATGAGGGTGTGTAGCCTTTGGTCATACTTTATAGTCTCCTTTAATTGTTTGGGTTTGGGGGTTTTTAGAGTCCAAAACCCTAGTTTTGAAAAAACTGAAATTTATCACTCCGAGTCATAGTGGGGAATGTCTTACTGGGTGGATGATTAGACTAATTTTGGACTCTCTGTCCCTTGGGTATATTTAGAAATTATTTCAGGGCTGGACTCTGTGACTTATAGTATGGAAGGCAGCAGCCAGAGGATCATTCAGTGGCCTTTATTAATCAGAATGTCAAGCTAGATTATCTAAGAATGCTTTCTGCATCTAAAATAAAATAAGAGATTAACCTCTAATAAAATGTAAAAGAACTTTATTTTCGACACATCTTAAACCATTCTGTTTCTGTCCATACTTCTTTAATGCCACTGCAGTGAACAATGCTGGTGTAGTTTGAGAGAGCAAAATTTGACCTCCCATTTGTCACTTTATAACTCAATTGTAATTCAATTACCACCCTTTGTGTATGGTCTCTGTCATGTTTAATGCTTTAGAGCTGCATGTGTTAAATTGGTATTCTAGAAGTCATACAATTCTTGTTAGGTTTTTAAGCTAACTCCTTGCAGTAGAGCTCATTTTATATCAACAGGGCAGCAGATTTAATAAGAAGTTCTGACACTGACTAATACATTTTTTCTTTTTTTTTCCCCATTAATTTGATGGAGAAAACTACTGTAGCCTTTTAAAAACTTGCTCAGCTTTAGCCGATTTTAAAGGTATGAGTAAACTGTCAAGTTTGGAACTAGAAGGGGGTAAAGAGATTTCATATTTGACTTGCAAATCAGGAAGACTGAAGAATGCTTTGAATAAATATCCAGAATATCTGTGCAACAGAGAAATGGATAGCAAGATAAAAAATTAGGATCTACTCACAACTGTGTCTAGATTTCATGGCTGGAAGCTGTAGAGAACTGGGATTGCAGAGAAGTCTAATATAGCTGGAGGAGAGTCATTGGAGCAGGCAGAGAATGGTTGTAAGCCTGGTTTCCAGCACCTACAGTTTTGGTTCATTTAGAGAGGTTCCTTTGAACTTCAGCAGTCTAGCAAGAGTCAAATGGCAAGAGTACAGGGTTACTGTAGGACTGCAGTCTGGTTAGAGGAAAAGCATTCTGTAGAGCAGAGCACCACCTTTGAGTGAGGGAGTGAGGAGTGAGGCTAATGGTCCCACAGTGCTGAGTAATGATCTGCCAAATGTACACAGAATCATAGAATGATTTTGGTTGGAAAGGGTCTTAAAGATCATCTAGTTCCAACCCCCTCTCCATGGGTAAGGATGTCACTAGATCAGGATGATCAAGGCACCATCCAGCCTGTCTTTGAATGGTTCCAGGGATGGGGAATATATATATGGAACAGATGTTATATTACAAAGTTTCGTAAAATGCCCACATTCATGTAAAGTTGTGGCTTGGGTGGCAAGATGAAGTCTTACTTCTTGAGTCTTCCTGTGAGGATTTTCTTTAACTTCTTTTAATAAGTTTAGTATTTAAAAAAAGACCCTAAATAGCAGGAGAACTTGTTAGCTGACTTAAGTGGTAACAACTTCTACTGGCTACTTACAGAGTCCTAG
Organism: Ploceus nigricollis; assembly: GCA_013399945.1. Taxonomy (NCBI): domain Eukaryota; kingdom Metazoa; phylum Chordata; class Aves; order Passeriformes; family Ploceidae; genus Ploceus; species Ploceus nigricollis. Next base: position 231,223 of record VXBC01010005.1, on the reverse strand, counting down.
TGTGTTTGGGGTGGAGTTATAACTCAAGATTACTTTTTTCTTTCTAATAGGTAGATAAGATATTAGAGTAGTGGGATAGTGTTGATTCTCCTATGACTACATTATAGATAAGTAGTTCTGGGAGTTTGTCAGAGCATTGTAGCCTGGGCATTCTCCATGTGATCTGGAGAATCCACCAGCCTTATCTTTCCTCCAGATCATGTGTCCTTCTTTTTGAGGATTCTAATGTTAGTGTCCAAAAAATTCAGTGACTTGATTCAGGTTAAAACTAACTTATTTTTTCTGACCAGATCTAATTTTTTCTGGCTGTATCTAATTCTACTAAGATTCACTGTGGGACCAACCCGCAATTCACTCCTTGATCACAGCACAGCTTCATAATTGCTTGTGCCAGCACAGAAAGGTGGGAGAACTGTGAGTGAGGATGTAGGATCCTTGCAGGTGTGTTGCAGACCTTAGAACCTCCAGGCATCCTTCTCACATAAACCTCAAGCCACAAACACCTGGAAAAAATGCTTTACTGGACTGGCTTGTTCCTATATGGCCATAGACTCGTCTAGATTCCTTACAGAAAGGGGAATGCTTTTCCATCCTTTCACAGGAAGTCCCACAGAACCTTATCTTACAACCTCAAGTAAGGGAATTCACACTGCCCAGCTCTGAAGGCTCTGGAGATCACCTAGGTGTCTAGAGCAGCCTAAAAGCTATGACATGTGGTGTTTCAAAGAGCAATTTAAATTAAAGATAATATTGAGACATACCCACATTACAGACATGATAAAGCAAATGGTACCAAAATGATTGTTATTGTAATGCTTCCATACATCAGAACAGAACTGAGACTATATTTGGCTTTAGTTTGGGTATTTTCTGACTGGGATTAAACTGTGTATGCAGCAGTGTGATACTCTACAACACTTGGTATGCTACAGTCTGATTCATTACTATAGAAAAATACCCAGGAGAAAGGATCAAATTAGTTTCTATTTTAATATCTATTTGCATTTTCCTGGAATGGAAATGAATACATGTAGATTCACTGCATTGATTGTGATAAGCTATTTTTCATTAGAACTTATACTGTCAGGAAATTGGTGTTATTGATTCCTGAGTATTGTCTCCAACAGCAGGTAATATGGAATGTATTTAAAACAATAGGTTTTCAATTATTTATCCATGAAAAACTAAAAAAAAAAAATAAACGTTATGATAATTTGTGTTATTAAAATCCTTTCATTTCTAATTGTCTATGCAAGTATAGAATAGATATGAAAAAAGTCAGTATGAAAGCTTTTTTCCAGATCTTTTGCTATTCAGCCATAGTGCAATAGTTCTTAAGCTGAATTATTGCATATATCTTTTAGATAACTGTGGGATTTTATCAACAGTATGTGTTTATAATTAAGCTTTTTATTGTGCCTTGAAATTCTCAGCACATGTAGGTCCTATTGCAAACATAAGACTTCGTAACAATGCATCTGCATAATAAGAATTTCCATTCATATTATGGCTCTCATGGTCTAGGATCTGGCTGAAACAGTAGTGTGAAACTCTTTTTAGCGATTAAGAAGTAGCTGATTGTACTAGTGAGTGACAAGTCAACCAGCCACAGCAAAAAGCAAGTATCATTTCAGTTTGCTGAATCATTTCAGATTTCTTATGTGGCTTGAGTGGATAGGAGATTCCCTGTGAAGCCATAAATTCTTGCATGTGAAAGCGTAGCCATGATTAGAAATGCTCTTTTAAAAGGTAAGCAACAGCATGTGTGTTTCAGGTTGTGCTTTCTCTGATACCTCAGCTTTTGGTATAAAATTTTAGGTGTTTTAACACACTGATTTGACAGGAATGCAGCTGTTACACAGGAAATGACTGAGTGGGCAAAACCTTGAAAATGAAGACATTATGTGCACAAATGATTAAAACATTTTAAGGTAGACTTCATGAAATGAAAATCGTTGCTAAATAAACCTTTTCTTCATTGACTTAAATATATCTATTTAAAGAAGAATGATCTTAAGCCATATATCATCTTAGGACACGTTGACTTGATTATTAACCAAGGCACTGTAAAACTATAAATGTAAAGAACACTTATTCTGGTTATAGACAGAAATTCTGCGAGTTTAAAGTTAAATTTTCCAACACTGAAATGCATACACTATTCATGAATTATCAAAAGGAAATAATTGGTGGTGAACATGGTAATTTAGAATATAATCAACCCTTCAAACCTGCATATGCAAGAAGAATTAAACAGCTCCCCATTAAAAGGGAATAAGCAACTACTTGCAATTAACCATACTCACGATCTAGTTAAGAAAGCCCTGTAGGCCCACGTTTACCTTTAATAGGTGTTTACATAGTTATTTAGCAGAGAACATAAATGTCCTTCAAAGTGTGCCTGTGGATAGTTTTTGTGAATATTTTTCTATGTGCAGACTCAAAAATTCTTCTGGAGTGCAGCTTCTAGGGAATGATTGCCATGACTGGACCTTCAAAGATCATGCAATGATGGAGTTGGGGATTATGGGAGATACGGGTCAGGTAAGGAGCAAAATTAGACCTCTGAACTTCAAGGAAGCAAGCTTTCAGCTCTTCAAGGAGATGATCAATAGGATTCTCTGTGAGACTTCCTTCAGGGCCAAGGAATCAGAACAGAGCTGGCAGATCTTTAAGGAAATCTTCCATAGAGTATAAGAGCAGCAACNATCAGAGACAGTGTCTCTCGGGGCTCTGTACAGGGGGGTTCCTGACCCCCTGACAGGGTCCCAGACCTTCCAGGGCAGCCAGAGGGATGCCCTGGATTCCCACACCCCAGGAACAAGAAATCAGGCAAGGAAGGCAAGAGATGGGCAAGGCTGAGTAGGGACCTGCTGGTCAAAGCAAAGAGAAAGGAGCAAATGCATAGGCAGTTCAAGCTAGAATAGGTGGCCTGGGGAGAGTATAGAAGAGAGGTTTGGTTGTATAAGGATGGGGTGAGGAAGGCCAAGGCAAAGCTGGAATTAATCTTGGCAAGGGACACAAAGAATAAGAGGAAAGACTTCTACAGATATGCTAACCAGAAAAGGTAGGTCAGAGAAGGTTTACCTCCTGGTAATGGATGCTAAGAAACTGATAACAATGGATGAGAAGTCTGCCTCAGTCTTCATTGGCAAACTCTCTTCCCACACCTGTTAACTGGATGGACAGCAGGATGGGGACTGGGGGAGCAAAGTTCCCCACACTGTAAGTAAAGATCAGGTTCGTGACCACCTGGACAACCTGAACAAACATGTCTATGGGAACCCATGAGATGCATCCCAAAGTCCTGAGAGAATTGGTTGATGGAGTTGCCAAGCCACTCTCCATGATACTTGAAAAGTCATGGCAGTCAGGTGAAGTCCCAGGTGACTGGAAAAAGGGAAAAGCTGCCATGTTCAAAAAGGGTAGAAAGGAGGAACTACTAACTTGTCAACCTCACCTTTTTGCCTAGTAAAATCATGTAACAAATCCTCCCAGAAGCTATGATCAGGCGCATGGGACAAGGAGGTGGTCCAAGACAGCAACTCTTGTGGTCCAAGACAGCACTGTGCAACTCTTGTGGGATCCCACCTGGAACACTTCATCCAGCTCTGGAATGCCCAGCAGAGGAAGGACATAGTCCTGTTGGAGGCCACCAAGATGGTCACAGACATAAAGCACCTCTCATATGAAAAAATGTTGAGAGAGCTGGGATTGTTCAGCCTGGAAAATAGAAGGCTATGGGGTGGTCTGATTGTGGCCTTCCAGGACCTGAAGGGAGCTTACAAGAGAGAAGGAGAAAGACTATTTACAAGAGGGATTGACAGGATAAAGTGGAGTGGATTTAAACTGAAAGAGAATAGGTTTAAATTAGATATTAGGAAGAAATTCTTTACAATGAGGGTGGTGAGGCACAGGATCAGAGGAGCTGGAACTGGATGATCTTTTAAATTTCCTTGCAACCCAAACCATTCCGTGATTCTATGATTAAAAATCATCTGGTCCAACCACCCTTCCATGGGCAGGGACATCTTTCAGTTGACCAGGTTGCTCAGAGCCCCATCCCAGCTGGCCTTGAACATTACAGGAATTACTTCTCTGGGCAGCCTGATCCAGTGCCTCATCACCTTTGTTGTAAAGAATTTCTTCTCTATGTCTAACATAAATTTACCCTCTTTCAGTTCAGAACCACTGCCTGTTGTCACAGCTTTTTTTTTTGCTTTATTAAAAGGACTCCAGTCATGAAGGAGTGCACTAACTGTTCTTGCTTGTATGTACTTTCCTTCTATACAAGTTCCCCATATCTCAGGGGGACTTGCTTTTCCAAGTCTAGGCTAAAACACCTGTCTGCTTTTGAGAGGGATTTTAAACCTTGTGGGATTCAATCACTGAGATCAAAGTTGGACAAATCTAACCTCAGTTACAAAGTGATCATGTTATTGTCATAAGCTATTCCCATTTGAATGGATAATCATTAATATTTAACAGACTTCCCTGATCCCAACCCTTGAACATATGTGACACTGACATGTGACTGACATATGCAATGAGGCACTAAGTGACACAATTTCTTTGTGAGAACAACTAGAATTCAGAAGGTGTATAAAGAAAGTGTTTCAAATTGTGATAGAAAGCTGAGACCTAGTACTTTGGGGAAAAATATTCTAATAGGAAGAAAACCCATAAAAATTAGGTCAAATGGAAAGTGTTTTTTTTTCAGTGTAACCACTAATGAGAAATTAAAGAGGAGTCATTAGATTTAGGACATATTAAATTCCAATTAAGACACCAATGTTGTGGCATATAGGATGAAAATATTTGGTTAAATGAAAACTAGGGAAAAAAATCATATCCCAGGACCAAATGGGTTCATAAAAAGAAGATGGAACAGCTGCTTATTACTTGTGTCATGGTATTGCTAAATGCTTAGTTCTTGAGATAGTGATGAACACTGTATGAAATAATGAACAAAAATAGTTTTAAGTCCTCAGATATTTATATGTGGTGATTTCCAGTGTGTCTCAGTCATCATTGTTCCATGTGACTGATGCCTTACTGCATATCTTCTTTTTATCACAGTTCTCTGATTGTTCAGCTATATGTGGGAATATAGCAGTATCACATATAAGTACTTTTATATATATTTGTATGTATATACATGTGTAACAGAATATTTCTGGTGGCTGAAAGGGAGAAAAACCTTTAAGCAGAAAGAAAATATGGAGAGTAAAGAAGAGCTACTGATGTGGTAGAGGAACCTGAAACACAGAATAAAGGTAAAGAGACAGTTAATACTTAAAAGCATATAAATTTTACTTGGGAGACACAAGTTTTGCTTGCTGTAGACCAAATCTTCTTGTGCTTCTGTTTGCCAATTTGAAAACTGGAAATATTTAGTGACAACTTTGGTACAGTCCTTTGAATATTACTATGGAAAGTGAAGAAAACAAGTTTGTAATGCCTTGTTCGTAAAAAACACTTCTCCAAGAGGAGAAATTGTCAGAGCACAGGGCATGTAGGAAGATGGCTAATGAGTTAGGTGGGTAAGAATATCAAAGGATTAATAAAGAGACATGGAGAACATAATGAAACAGTCAAAAGAAACGAGAAAATAAGAAAAAGAAAAGAAAATGAGATAAGAAAAAATGGGAAATAGATGATGCAGAAAAGGAGATTGAACACGGAACACAAAGGAAGGCGTAGGGAAAGGTCAAAACATGTCTTCTTAGCTGGTTTATTTCATTTAGACTATTCACATTTTTTCCAAGCTGCCTTCCTAGTCTGCTTTCAGGAACTGATTTACTGTATAGTGTGGTACTTCCAACAGTTTTTCTATTCACTCTCCCAGCAGCAAATGCTTCTAAAAATTCTTCACCTCTAAAGATCCACTGCATTAAAGGCTAGGCTTTTCCTCTGAAGTGTGCCATGAGATCAAGACTGAGTAAATCTGTAGAGAAGAATGCTCACCCCTGTGGCCTGCTTGAGGCATGTTAGCTTGTAAAATTTGCATATAACACAGAAACTGCAAAAATTTCATGTTCTTCTGTAATAGAAATAGGGTTGTCAAGAAAAATAAAGCATTAGAATAAGTGAAAATTGTTTTGTTTTCTCCTGTGAAAATGTAAGGTCAGTCAAAAATATTTGCCATTAATAATAACTTCTTCGCACGTCCATCAGTTCAAACTTCATGTTGGGTTGCACAGGATCTATCCTGTGGCATTTTACTCTCCGTTAAATATGTAGAAATGTCTACCCTCAGCCTCCCACTGTGCTGTCATTTAGTCTTTATAAGGTTAGCAAATTCAGTCTTTCTTCATAAATTAATCCTACTGGCTCTGTAAGGTCTTCCGCATGCTTATTGTCAACAAATTTCTTGGAAGGGCATATTCAATTCCTGCCTTGCCACTTCATATTCTCTGCCTTAAAAGCTTTCTTAAAAGCTTTCCTTAGAGTGACATCACATTTTAGACTTAAATCTGAATCAATTCAATACTGTTTGTGTACTGCATGGTTGCCTGTACGTTGTCATGGTCCCCTGTACCTCCCCTTTTGTCTTGTCTTTATGAAGTCTTTAAATTTTTACTATCATCAGAATAGGCTTTTTCAAAGCTCTGCTCTTGAAAATGTGTTTTTTTTTTTTTTTTAGTGTTACCTCTTATTTTCCCTGTCATATTTGGCCACTCATCTTTAAATGTCTTTTTCCTGAATCCCATTTTTTGTTATTCAGCCACGAGGCCCTCAAGCCTTCCCTCTTTGTATCACAGAGATATATTATCTCATTTATCATGCACCTCACACAAATATTGAAATTCCAATAAATTGCAGTCCTGTATTTAATCTGCTGCCTTTGATTTGTGCATGAAAGGCAGCTTAAAGTGTGTTAGGCAATGTGTTGTCTGCTCTCAGTTTGTAGTTCATTAAAGATCTCCTTTGTTCGTTAGATATGCTACTGCCACATTTTTCCACTGGACACAAATGTCAAATTAATTTGTTTTTTCCTAATGAATTCTCAGTGTATTTTCATTGCAAATTTTTGAATTCCAGAGTTTTATGTATCTTAAATGGCCAGGCCAACTGGTTAGAGCCAGAAAGTCTCTTAGGAAGGGTCTAGTTCTGCAAAGGAGCTGAGCATTATTAGGCTGTGCCTAGTAATGGTACTGGGATCTATGGCTCGCAGGACATGTTTCAAGATTTCTCATGAAAAATGCAGCCTGTAAGTTTTGTAGAATGTTTAGAAGCTTCTAAACCAATTTTGATAAGTTAGATCAAATGTTCTACAAGGTATTTTACTTGGAATATTGTTAATAGTCAGAACTCAGTAGCTTGAGGCACAGCAGAAATTCTGAGCCAGCCCTGCTTGGATATCTGACATGTGAAGATGGGGGTAAAGAGGGCCTATGAGAAGCACCAGGAGGCAAGAGAGGATGGTGAGCAACAAGAGAAACAGCAGCATGGGGAGGAAATCTCAACAGAAGTACAAAACACATGCATAACAAAGGGCAAACTAAACTATTGAGCTTTCATCAGGCAAGACTCATCTGAGAAACACCTGATGAAAGTAAGATACAGCTCTCTCACAGGCAACTATTTTTTTAACAAAATACCTAGAATACTATGAAAACAGATAAACTGTAAAACATATTAAAAAAAAAAGCCTTACCTTTTTTTCCACAATAGTGGAGAGAAAAGATACATGAGGAGGGAACACTTGGAAACCCTTGCAAGTTTTGATTGCCAGCTAGACAATCAGAGGGAAACAGCAGACAGGGACTGCCTCTGTGGTATCTCTGACAGACACAGACCTGTCTCACATAAAGTTAACACACCCAAAATTTCATAAGGATCTTGTGATTAAGATAGATGGATGAAGGAACATTTGTATATCTTTCCAAGACACACAATTTTTCTAAAGGCCAGATGTGAGAAAGGGTGCATATTGCCACACATGTTAAAAAAGTGATTGACATTCTTGTGAAATAGTGTCTTGACGGCCAGTGGGATATTATGCAGTCACTTACCCGTTCCTTTTACAAAGGAAATTCCAGATTTTTTTCCCTTTGTTCACCTAGAAATTTAATTTTGTATCAGAAACCTACAATCATGCTATAGTTCTCTATTTGCAAATGTTTCAAAGTGGGGGAAAAGAAACATGATCAGGGATTTGCATTTTTTAAGGTCACTTTTTCTGTTCCAGACCTGTAATTGTTCATCATTACTAATTACAGACTGTAAATTAATGAGTAACTCCCTATCTTATTCACAAAAACACATGTTCTGTTCAATTGAACGTTTTTGGGACTGCAACCCCTAATCGATAAATGAATGTTAATTTTTCATGCTCAAAGCTTCTTTTCCTTTTTGAGCTTTTGATTCTCCTCACAAAATATTCATGCAGTCTATACTGAATCTTTACTTCAGTGTGAGACATCCTCTATTAACTGTGTAGAAGATTGAGAAGATACATTCCTTGACAGACTTTTACCTTAAATTCCTCTGTTTTGAGCTGTATGTAGGAACCAGAGAATTTTTTTTTCTAAAACAGTATTTTGAGATTTCTGAAGGCACTTCAGATCAACAAGATATAGGTTTTAAAAATCCATTTCAGAGCAACAAGATTACCCTGCAAATTTGCTTTAGGTTTAAAGCTATAGCTTTCCCTTTGATCTCTTCTAAGTATCTGAGACTCAGTGTATGGGGGAACACAGATGCTGCTTGAATATTTTTGAAGTTAAATATTTAGTGGATGAGGAAACGAACCAAGTTGTGGCACTAAAATTAACAGTGTAATGTACTTTTAAATAAACTGAGCTATCAAACTGCTTTTTTGTTATATTGGGCTAGTATAGAAAAAATGAAACATCATACAATTTTCATCAGGGAGCAATGAGGGAAAAGGCACTTGTCTTTCCCTGGAAAGTAGCTGTTAATTATTTTGCCTCTTTATGGTAGGTTTATAAAATGTGCTCTGGACAAGTGCAAGCTCTCTTTGAGCTGACCTGAATTTGTGCAACTGCTGAGATAAATCTAATAATTATTGGCAGGAGAGTTTATCTCAGTTTATTAGCTTGAGTTTGGAGTTGCACTACAGTGGTTGCATGGGATTGTTTTGGCTCAAAATTCAGATAAGGTAGTGGCTCTCTTGTTGGACAGTGGTATCAGATACCTTGGTGGTGTATGTATACACCAAGAAATGTTTAAAATGTCTGGAATAACACGTCCTACAGGAAAATCGAATTTATGGCGTTTTTGAATGCTGTGTTTACATGACTGAAATGCTAAATTAACATAATATGGTGAGCATAACCTTAAAAGGGCATGTTCCTAAATGTAACCTTTCCTTTCCGAGAGCATTAGATGGCCCTACAGGTAGCAGTTAGAGAGGAGCTATGGGTCACCTGATGTGACCCTTTTACAGACGTGCAGATATGGCTCACACGAAACGTAGAGAGCTACGCTTTTTGAAAATTATTTCTTCTTGACAACTTACAGGTTTGGTTACACTGCATTGATGACACTTATGTCTCTCCAACATATAAATACATCTAGATGTGTGCTTAAACACTGCCCAGCTTTTAGAATACTAGGATACAGAGGATGTGGTTTAGGTCAAAGGTTTGACTGCATTACAAAGAAAAGCATCACAATTCTTCAAATGACATACAACTTTTATCTGGAATTTGTTGCACAGATCTGTCATAACTAATTGGTTTGGGTAATGTTAAAAAGATATTGCTCTCATTGTACTAGTAATTACTGCTAACGTATTTATTAAATAAATTCAGTAACATAATGGTGATAAAAATTAAGAAAAGTAATTATGATTGTTTTCATTCATGTGACCTCATTTGCTTTCTCTAATGCTGAGGTCTAGAGAATGATACAGTGAACCTCAAAATTAAACCCACACAGAAATGGTGACAGAATTTTATCTGTTTTTATAATGCAGTTATTTCATTTTTGAAGCTCTGAATCCATCACCAGTGGGAAAATTAATATAAAATTTAGCATTCTGCCAGTATTTGCTATGGCAAACAGACACTGTTCCACATTTGTGTCTGTAATGCTGAAATGTCAGCTTAGATATTTTTTCTTCTGCCCTATGCCCCTTGAATAATAAAAATATTGGTATTAATATACTGGTCTCACTAAAAGTGCCATATCTTTCAGCTAACATGAGTCACTGACTTTTATACACTGGACATCATATAGCTCTAGAGATCAATTTATATGACAAATTAGCTGTCATTCAAGTAAAAATAAATCTTGCCAGAAATGCCTTCCATGCTCTTGTCCATGTTGACAAGTAATATGACAGAGATGACAGATAATGTGGGCTCCCATTAGATTTGGATGATGTAGTTGTATCTTATCTTTCAACTTTCTTCAGTAATTTTATCCTGTATTCAAATCAGGTTTTACTGTCTCCTCAATATCCACAGCTGCCTGGCTTCGGTCCCTTAAGTCCAAGAGTTACTGTCTGAAGTCAAGAATTACTGGCAACTCTAAGATAAATCCTAACCTTCATAGGAAAATTGCACCTGGCTTTACCCAGGGCATAGGAAGAGAAGCCCTGAGCCCCTATTGGTCAGATAGGACTTTGTGTGGGAAAATTGCAGTAAGACAATTTTCACTACTCTTGGTGAAAGAAATGTTGAGGTGTGGCTACAGCTGCCCCACAGCTTCTAGACTCTTTTCAGGGAACAGAGCTTTGCTGAACATCCTTGTTTGGATTACATTTCTCTTTTCATAGTGAATTTCATTCAACAATGTTAAATGGTGTCAGTGAGAACACTGGGAAAAATATGTCCTTTAATAGTCAAAAATCATTAGTCAGATATCAAGATACCCTCTCTGTCAGCATGGTACAGGAATCAGCAGAGAACAGACCTGGCTCTAGCAGAGGTAGACAATCTAATGTCAGAGGTTTCCATTATGATGATACAGTTGAAGCATGGCCAGAAATTTCTCAAACCTGGCTTTAATCCATCTGGTTTACCTGGATAGTAAAATAAATGGCCAGGACTCAATTTGAAGATTAGGAGTTTATCTGAAGTGGTACAAAACATCAATTAAAACTATTTATCTTTAGGAAAGATGAATAAAATATCAAATCTTGTAAGGCATAGGCCAGAAGAAGTAGTTGAAGTACTAGAACAAACAATGAAGTGGACAGTCTGCAAGTTTTTAAAATAGATTAATGCAGAAAGTCAGTATAGATTCATAAAAATAAATCATGTCAAGCTAACTTGAATTCTGCCTTTGATGAGATAATAAGCTTCATAGAAAAGAGGAATAAAGAGGACATATCTCTTGACTTCAGCAGAGCATTTGACATTACTCCACATCACAAAAAAAGTGATGTGGTTAATGCTTTTGAAATTGTTAGACAGATGGCTGACTAACCACAATTGAAGAGTAATTATTAATGCAGTTCAGGCAAACTGCATTCAAGGATTGGTGCTTTATCTAGCATTAAATGGATACAGATATTCACCAGACCCACACAAAAATGGCTGTAGAATGTGCTAGTACCAGCCAGAGATTTTATGTCACATGGTATGTCCAGTTTCAATCTGTCCAGCACCATGCTACTCGAGGTGGCAGATTATAGCAGAGATAGTGGCAGGCAGGTTGGTGAGGCAGAACTGATTAATTATTAATGCTATTGCTAAGCAATCTTTTTTAAGCTGCAGGAGACTACAGCACACATTACTGTAGTTTTCCTAGCAGCAGTTTTAAATCAGTCTTCTGGACCCATGAGTTCCCATGAGTTTTTCTTTTCTTGCTGTACCACCATTTATTGTACTTCATTCCTGATCTTTCAATAATGTACTCTATTCTTCTGTCCTGACTTTGTTTCCACTTGGTCACCTCAAAGTTCTTCTGTCCCATGAATTCATGCCATTAGTGATATGTGAGCCTCCTGGTGCTTCAGCGTGCCCTTGTGCTCACGCCTCTCCAGCTGCCTTCCCTGCACCATCTGTGGTACTCCTGAACCTGCTCCAGGGGTTCAGTCCCATGAAGCTCCAGCAAGCCTCCCAAGTCAGCTCCACCACCACACACTGCAATGCTTTGGATTAGAGGACTAGATGCTCAGATGTGCTGTTCTGCTTGGTCAGCTGCAGTATCTCTCATCTGAGGCTGGTCCATCGCTTGAAAAATGCTTTGTCCAACTAAAGCAATAGGAACATAAAAAAGTGTTTGTTTGCTATGCTGTGTTATATTGCTGAGGATGTCAAAGGATACAGAGCTGGTTTCCACAAGTGAGGCATGGGTCAGAGCCTTGCACTGTCCAGCAATGTTTCTTTTTAATTTCAGTGTGATCACTTTAGATTGTGATCTCTACTGTTACCTCTCACAAGCCTTTAGGACCAGGACAACTATTCCTCTGGTACCCCATGTATTTTTCATTGTAAGTCAATTTGACATTTTTTTCTCATATAACTTACTACTAGTCCACTGTAATTCATAAAACATCTCAGTCAATTAAATGGTAGGAAATTTTAATCCTCATCTTTTCTCTAGACACTTTTCTCTAGAAAAACACATAATAAGGTCAAACATCAAAGGTTGGTGTCATAAGCCTCTCTTTATTGTTTGTTTTTATGTCACACATTGTAGTTAAACATTTTTCCTCAATAATACCACAATGCAAAATTGTTTTACTTTTTGTGTTCTCCTTCAACTTTTGTTATTCTCTGCATCTCAGCTGTAAATTCATTAAAATGACTGAATATACAGATAAATAATTTTGTACTTTTTTCCCTAAGGAGTCTTTTTTGTGTTATTGCCCTCCCAAAGATCCAATTTACATGCTTAACGTACAGCATTTGATGAACAATTGATTCACATGAATTCTGAGATAAATAGCCTGAGTTGGAGAAAGACATTGAAGAATTCAAGTTCAGTAAAACCCAGTGTACTTTCACATGTATGCAGATATCAGAGATGTCTGCAGGAATGATGTGATGCTCAGCAGATACACTAAACAGCTGCTCTGCAGACATGAAGGGGGCAAATACTTTTTACATGTGTCTGTGAACTGAACACATCAGAGATTAAAACATAACCTATACATTTAAGACAAGCCTGTAGGCACAATATCCTTCTGGTACAGGACCAGAACTTGTATTCTGATAATATGTCAAATAAGGATTTTATATTCCTGGTATCACATGAAAAAATACTTGTCTCTTGGATAAGATTTGAGAAGAATACTTTTTTGGATGTGTTAAAAATCAAAAGTCTTCCCATATTGTGTTAGAATATTGTCCTATAATAACAACATGATGATATTTTTATAATTAATTATTTAATGGTTGTTATTTCAATATTATTTCCAGTACCCTGTACAAGTGTATTTTCATTGATTGATGGAATTTCATTATGTTTTGTCAAAAAAAATGCTCATTGTTGAATGTTGATTATTCTGCCTGCAATACCTTTGAGATTCTGCCCTCTGAAAAAGATTTATGAAATTACATTAAACTATAGAACTTGGTCTGTGCACTAGCTAGTTTAAACTATTTTAAACTGAATTTTGGGATTGAAAAGGGGCTAAAATTTCATACAGTATTATCGTGTTCATTTTTCCCTTTCACTTTTCCAGAATTTACAAGCCTCTATTCTCTTGCCTGAAGCACACAACTTCCATCTGGTATTTACTGTATCATTCTGTTTAGCAGTATCCTTAAACAAGCATTTGATACAACTCACAATTTTTTTGTCTTTTGGTGATGAAGTCTCTCCCAAATAAAGAAATCTTTTTAAGGGTAAATGCTTAATATTCCACCAGCTGTGCTGGCGTCACTCAAGAAAAGCTTTTGTTGCCTGAACGAAATTTAACTATCTAGATGAAGTGCTAAAGTAAACAATCGCTTCCTGGAATATTGGTTGATTATCACTTTGAGAATCTGTCACTTGTCAAAGAAGCTTGATTGACAGACCTAATATTTAAATAGCACTTAAACATCTCATGTCCAGAATTGTGCTCAGCTCACATATAAAATTGCCATATACCAAAGTATCAATTTATGTTTTCACTTTGTATTTAGGACCATGTTGTTGATTTTTATTCAATTTCTCACTGCCTGTCTAGTAGCAAATAAAGAATGGGAATTTTAATGTAGTAAGAACTGTGTTTTAAATGTTTCTTGAAAGTTTAATTCACCTTAACTCAGATTCATTTACTGAAAAGTCTGGGAATGCTCAGACCTTTTAAATAGATTGAACTGTAGTTCATTCATGTGGTAGTTGAGCTTCACATTTTTTGCTCACAAGCAAGTAACCACTTAATGAACAACATTATTTTGTGATGAAAGAATAATGCCAGTTTTATGAAGGAAAATGAAATTATTGTTCTATTAAATATATAAAATATTTATTAAAATAATCTGTAATTTCAAAGATACAAGATAAAAGTTTAATAATTTGTTGTAACAGGATAAATAAGAACATGGAAACTTAGATGAGGTTATTACTTAGGTTAATACAACCAATTTGATAATGTCTGCTTGATAATCTCTTGTGAGAAAGTCTTAATATTAAAGGCTCTTTGCAAAATGGGCCATATATGACCATTTCTATTAAAAAGGTTCATAAAATTTTCACTTTAATTGTTATGGTTTATTTTAAACTGTTAGCCTTATGTTTTTCTTTTGGCTTATAACAACTAAGTAAAGCATACTAAGAAAGAGACAGCAAAAAAGTAGTGTGTGTTTCATCTCAGAAAAAGGAGAGGTGGTCAATGTCTGGCCTTTTTCTGTAATCCATTTGTCCAGGTAGTGGCAATTGTCAACATCCTTGTGAGCTAGTTCTCTTTGTTTGAAATGAGAAGTGAAAGGAGCAGAACTTCTAATCCAGGTGCCACATCTAGGAGAGCTTAGGGAGCAGTGAGGGATGAGGATGCAGAGGCTCCCTTTGACTCATCCCACCAAACTGCAGTGGCACTGTCTGCAGCACGAACAGGGCAGCCACCTGCAACTGCAGAAATGGATTGCAGCCTTTGTCTCCTGGACCACATACAGAAAATGAGGACAGGGACATTTGAGGATGCTGAAAGGGAAGCCTGGCCAGAGAGAAGACACGTGGTGGAGAAGGTGGCTGAGGGACTTGCTCAAGAGAGGCATGGGTTTGCTGGCCACAGATCCAGCTGGGATTGCTGGGACCAGAGCCAGCAGTTTAAACAGCTTCTTACGGTGCCTCATCCCAACACCCACCTGTCCTCTACATACTTCTCCAGAGCCTCCCCTCCTGCCTGGACTTTCCCTCCTTGCTTCTTCTTCTGTTGTAGACAGGACAGAGTAAGGACTGCTGGACCACTTGAGAAGCATGGTTTTATTTCTATTGTATTACATTTCCCTGCTCTGGCTTAAAGAAAAACCTTCATCCATAGCCATCACTGGCTATGATTTGAGCTTGTTCTTCTCTCTCAGTAGTAGAGCAATGGGAGAACCTTCCTAGGGAACATTTAATTTTTTTTCCTTTTCACCTGTGAGTACATTAATTTTATATTTTCATCTGATTTAGTTCCATGCTTCTTAATGCCAAACTACACTGCCTGACCTCTACTGAGAAGCTGATCTCTTCCTGGGATTATAAACTACACTCTGTGTCATCCTTTTTGCAACATTCAATTTTGCTTGGTGACTGGCGCTTTTCCATCTTAGTCCCAGTACCTGTACTGTCATTTATTTTATCACTTATTGTTTTTTTACAGAATGATGTATGTGGGTGATTTTGTTTTAATATCAAGTCAGAGCACTGCAGTCACTGTTCAACCAACAAGTACCTTTCTTCCTTTTATTTGAAGAAGTGAAAGTTGCTGAATGCAGATGTATATGTTTGATAACATCTTTGCTGTACATACAGTTAGAAAAAATCTGCTGCCTATGCTATTGTAATTTTTTATTTCCCAGTAATTGCATTCCAGATGCATGTATTATAACCACAGCCAAAGCTGGAACCATTTCCATTCATCTCTTTTTTAACTGTACATTATCTTAGCCTGGAGTAAATCAATTGCCTATAGGTTTCCCTGAAGCTTTGAAGAAATGAGACCTTCACTTCTGGCTTTTGGGTTCTGCACTACAGTTCACAGCACAAACAAGAGAAGAACATTTAAATTATGAATATAGTCAAAGCTATGAATATAAGGATTTGGGAGCAAAACCGTTTTTTAATATCTTAATGAGAACAGCAATGTGTAGTCCAGTTTCCATATATTGGGAAGGAAGATGAAAACATATAATCTTACAATTTCATCTGCCTGAGTTTTTAATTCCACAAGTGCGGCCAATCCTGGTTTCCAAAAGCACCTCGCATTCTGGCAATTTATTCTTTTGGTAGAACACAGACACTACTAGAAAAAAAAGCACAGGAACTGAGAACATTATGTCATGGAGGTTTGAGAGCCAAATCAAAACACACAAGGTTGGATCTTGCTTAAGGCTACCTTCTCTCTCTGAAGATGAACCCTGTTTTCCAATAGGGGTTTAAGGGTCTAATCTAACATCTGCACAGCTATACACTGTGTCTGTGTCAGCAAGTAGTGAAACAAATGGGAGTGGATTAGTAGAGTAAAGCTACTGGTGCTACAGATACAATATCCACACTACAAAAATTTCAGGAATTTTAAAGGAAGAAAACCATAGTCCGGTGCAGTGGGCGTGTTCATCCACTAGAGGTTGGAGTACAATGCAGGCAGGCACTCCTGCAGTGTGCCTTCAAGTCCATGTGCTTGAGACTACCACATGAACTAAAGCTCATTCACTGACCAGGAGATCTGTTTCAAAAGTGCATTCCTGAATGGAATAAAAACCCTAATGCAGATGCACAGCATGAAATCTTCTACTAGGTTGTGAACCTCATAAAGTTTGAGGGCTAATGACTTCCTACTATTTGGGGTTGAAGGTGTAGTCTATAATATAGAAGAAATTGAGAGTATACCTTAAATCATGCCACCTCTTGAGTTTCAAGATCATTTTAGACGCTGTACAGTTCATAAGATGCATTTTGTATTGTGCTATATTTTAAGGCCTCATCCATTTCTCCATGGGTGATTTTTAAGCAGGAACAGTAATTATGCTAAAGTGCTAGAAGTATTTGAATCACACAGTAGACATTTTCATGTTTTTATGCAAATACAGATCACAGCCTATCTCTATAATTTAGAGAACCGTTTTCTTTGCCAAAGTGGTTTGGAAATCTGTGACTCCTAATGATACATTTTTTCTGTAATTTGCATTGAGTGTATATGGCATCTTCAGACTGAAGAAAGAAGGAAACACAACACTGAGGGCTACCTGAAAAGCTACTCATTTGTGCATGTATTCACATCAGAAGTGTGCCCACCCCTTCATCTCTGGTGGGTGAAGGCATACAGCTCATTCCTCTCACACAGGAGCTAACATCATTATGGCTCTAGTATTGTCATGTTTGGAGTGCAAATGTGTTGTATTTACAGGTGATCTCTCACCAGCCATTCTTACCAAGCAGATTTCATTTCCAAAGTGGTCTGTAAGAAACTGGCAAGGAACTACCTCTCTTTCCTTGCACCTCAGCCACTCTCACAAGCAGTATTTAGATTTTCTTTTATTCTTACTAAAGGGGTGAGAATGGTGGAACTTCAGTCATCTAGTTCTGTCATGCTAATGTTTGTGAAATGCACAATTTAAAGGCAGGAGCAAGGTTGAGGGGGCATAGGGTTTTTCAGACCTGTAACGCACACAGATGGGATATGTCAGTTCACACATTTAGTAGCCACAGCAAGTGCTTGCTCCTGTGGCCCCATGCTCAGTGCTAGCTCAGATAGTAGCTTGCGTCCCCGTGCCAAAGACAAGTTGTGTAGAGTCCTGGAAGAAATGCTGGGGGGCACATGTGTCAGGTATTAAAAACAGTTCTCCCTTGGACCCATTTAATCTAAAACATTTGGGATGAATCGTGGTGTTTGGGAAGCTGGTAAGCCTGGGTCTGTAGGGGTCCAGTTTTGGTTCTGCACTGCACATCCTGATGATAAAGATGAGGAATGTGAAGCATCCTTTGAGCAGACATGTTAGTTTCATGGTAGATGTGTGAGACTTGCTGATGAATAGTCTTTGAGCCCATGTCAATTTTAAGATTTCTCTTCTGGCCAGAGCCAGCTTTAGATGAGTTTAGGAGGTGTTTCCCCCTACTCATCAGTGAATCGGTAGCATTGTGATGTATTTGCTCTTTCACTTCAGAGCATTTTTTTCCCTGCTATGAAAAGTTTGAGTGGGGGAGAGCTTCTTGTACCCTATTCCAGTTTCATATCCAATTATGGACATTTGCACTTGGGGTGCAGGGTGAACTGTGGTCCTTTATATTTCAGCCTTGTAGTTGTTGATGAAAATGCCTTCTACCTTACACTTGGGGTTCCTGTCTTTCCTCACACTGCTACCCAGTGCTGCTCTGTGGATTCTGCCTTTTTCCATTTATAGCTAAAAATAATAATTATGTGAGTGTTTTCTGTCAAATACTAATGTTGCACAATTCTATCCAATAAGAGAAAATTTAGATACAGTTGACTGCTAACTTGACTGCTTGAGATATTCATATCCTTGAACCTCTGAAGTTGCGGGGTTTTTTCTACCCATGACCTTGAGACTTGAAAGGATGTTGAGAATATTTTTCTTGCTGTTAGGAGAAGGTTTTCTGAAGGTTGTTAATTTTCAAGTTTTCTATGCCATGTTACTTTTTGGAAGTCTTGTCTACACTGACCAGTCTGACTGCTTATTTCCAGTGCTGATCTGTTACAGAATAAGACACAGACAAGCTTGATAAGTTTTTCCAGCTTTAAAGTTTTATCTTCCAACCTGTGTCTTAGTCTTCTGCATGATTAGTTGATCTCACATGTCTTGACCAGTATTTCCAGCCACTTCAGAAGTAGAATAATTGAAATTGAATAATAAATAATAAATAATAAATAATAAATAAAAATGAATAATTCTAGTTCATACACGCCTTTGCTAAATAGACTTTTGGTTTGTATCTGGTACACTCTGAATAATGTTTACTAATTTTTATGTTGTTTAGCTATGTCAAGCAGATTAAGGCTTGGTAAGATGTATGTACAAAGATAGCAGGCTTCTAAATTCTCAGGCTAAAATCTGTTAAACAGAGTAACCCACTTTGGTAATAAAAGTGACTACTGAGAGAGCACCAGGTTCTTTTGCAATGTTATTGCCAAAAATGATTTTCAGCTTCTAAGGTGACCAAATAATGTTGGAAAACTCTTAAGAAAATTATTTTGGAATTTTCTCTTTTGTAGTCCAATTAGGCAGTGAAAAGGCAAGGGTCTTTTTTCTCTCTTCTGGAGAAATTATAATGATAATTGATGGTCCTTAATTATATCCCTTCATTCTGCAATGTAGCTTTTAAATTGAGAAAACAATCCTATTCTGGCTCATTTGATTTTCATTCTTTTCTGATTCAGTCCTGAAATAAATGAAAAGGACAGTGTAGTGAATAGGACTGTGTAGAGTGAACATAACTAGGCCCTTTTTTTCCCAGATATTCCAATTTAGGTCATGCAAAATGTTTTCAAAATGTACACTTTTGCAAATTACTTTGATTTGAAAAACCCAAGTATTTTGTAAACATACTTTCTAAATTAAATGCTTGAATTATATTAAGAAATAATTTATACTTTAAAAGTAGCTGCTGAATAATGTTGACATGCACCAGAAAGCATAAACATAAAAAATGCTTGGTTTGGGTAGAACAAAATATTTCCTTTGGATTTTATATGTTTTAAAATTATCAGCTAATCAAAATTATATTCATTGGTCAACCAGAAACAACATTTTGTTATTTCCCTCTGTAATTCAAAGAGCTGTTGTTCAATTTCTGTTTAAAGAGTAGACCTGAGTGCCTTTGAACAAGACATATAATTTATTTTCATTGCCTTTTTCTTTCTTTTTAAGAGGAAAAATATCAAGAATCTGTAACTGCCAAGAGTCTTGAACACAGTAATCTGTTAATTCTGTTAATATTTTAAGACTCTTAGCTAGTAAATGAAAATAGTATATAATACCCAAGAAATGCTTTACTCTGCAAACTGCAGTCTATGCTAGCTAAGTGGGGTAAGGAAAACAATGGAATGTACTTGCTTGGTTGGTTTCCAGTCAGATTACATTACCTCTAGGAGAAATGAAGTTGCAGACTGATATGCAAAGAGAAGAAAGGTGGTAGCAATGCACATGTACATTCCTTTACTGTCAGTGAAAGCACTCCTACACTTTTCCTTCTAGAGCAGATTTTCAAGTGCTTTCTTTCTCAGCCAATACAGGGACTGATATTGTTCTTATTTGAACTACTTTGTTTTAGATGAGATACAGATAATCCAGAAGATTGTATGCTGATGACTCCTGTTCACCCTTTGACATCCCTACACTGCCATTTCTTCTGTCCTTCCTTTCCCAGTACCAAGAAGAGACACTGAAACCACCTGAGAAAGAAAGTGGTGGAAGTTGTGATCATGGTGAGAGTGTGAGAGGCTGCCACTCATCCTTGGTTATGTCTCAGACACTTCAGAACCCTCCTCAAAACATGTCCGATTTTCTCTGGCTTTTGTAGAATATTAATATGCTTCCAAAGGGCCTCTTTTGTTAATGTATTCAGAGAATACACATGACATATCCTCCTTGAAGGAGATTTTTCTTTTGCTTTTAGTTGTGTTAAGCAGTAAAATCAATGAGCATTATTGCTGCCAAGATCAATGAATGCTGGCTCCTACTGCTTTTTGGGACCCTAATGTTGTTGCTGTTATTGCTGCCCTTGTGACTTCAGGAGCTCTCTACCAGGAGGTAGAGACTGCCCTTCCTAGCATCAAGGGCAGGAGAGCCATCCTAATTAGACCTGGAAGTTTATTCTGGAAAATATTCTGTTGATGTAAAATACATATAAAAATTTTTTAGTTTCTCCATCTAGGTTTTTTTCCATTGGAAGAACCATTATCTTTAAAGTTCTTCCATCTTCCACCACCCTTGTTTTGCCCCACTTTTATTAAATAAAACAAAATTTATATTTTTGAGATGAAGGTTTTGTTTTCATGAAACCCCCTTTTTAACTTTTTCATTCTCAGGCTTTCTTTGCTACTGGAAAAAAATAACAGAAATAAGACTTTCAACACACTGTATTTTAATTGGCATTGAGTTCTCAGCACTGAGGAATTCTTATGAGGTGATTACATAGCAAATGAGGGAGTTGGGTCCATTCCCTGTCCATCATAGGTAGCTGTACAAGAGGTGTCTTGTCCAGAAGGGTTGCTGGGCATGTGCCAGCAGCACTATACTTGAAAGGAATGATGGTGATATCATCCTATAAACACACTGTCCAGTTTTTCAGGTCACTTTGATAAAGAGATGTAAAAAAAGAGCTCAGAGGTTCCATGAAGTAAAAGAAAATTATTTTGAGGTTTATTTCCTAAATAATTTAAAAGGAATAGGAGGGTTTTTTCTTGTTGCCAGGCTTCTGTGGAATTTGCTTTTGGTTTGCTTCAAAGTTACCATGATCCAGCTTGAGCTACAGCAGCACTGTGCAAACTGAACAGAGTTTAAAGCGCTTTGAGTCTTGGGCCTTTCCCATGTGTACCATAAGAACATGAGGTCTGGGTAAACAGCTGGATTATTTGGGCAGTGAGGATAGCAGAGCAGTTCCAGTCCGTTCAAGGCTGAGTGGTGACAGCAGGGAAGGGAATAAGGATTCTGTCCCCATTAGTCAGAAGGCAGAAGTCGTGAGATAAATTATGAGTGCAAGGAAAAAATGTGTACTTGCAATGTAAACTGCAGAGACTGTATCCTGGTGGGAAATGTGAAAGCCATTATAATGCCAACTCCTGTACATAATACATAAATTAATGGATTAATTTAATTCTTTATCTTTCAACATTTTCTCACCTGCTAGAATGGAAATGCTGGTAGTAGCTTTGATAAGCACAGAAGAAATCTATGCTATTCTTCCTTTATTAATGACTCTTAGTCACCGGAAAGTCTCAGACTATTAAGATATACAGAGCTATCTTCATAAGAGACAAGAAAAAAACAGATGGGATTGTTATAAATTCATTGATTCAGTCCAAGGCTGATACACAGTCTCACATGAAATTGCTACTAATTCTTCTGAACTCTTTGAGCTTTCTAGGAATGTTGCTCCAATTTTTTTTTTCTTCACACTGTTGTTTTAAAATTGCCCAGTACCAGAAATAACGAATAGCTAAAGAAAAAATGTCCCAACAAAGGCCTTATAGTTCTGTTCATTTTTTGGAGGTTTTGGTTGCTGTGTTTCAGTTACCCATTCTCCCACTGCCTAGCCCAAATCTTGGAGTCATCATTCCCTCATTCACTCCTCCAGGGGTTCCTAATGGGATAATTAGCTGGTGTAAAGACTCTGAACACAAACTAACTTGGGTGGGGAGCTGGAGCATGTGTGGTGACATTGTGTTGTCACTTGCTCATGTGGTGACATGCTCTGTTGTCACTTCTCAGGTCTGCTCTGAACATTTCAACCAGAATTAATATCTAGAGGGTATTTTTTCTGCAGGACCATGACTTTGCTAATATTCTAGGCAGTATGCAATATCCTATAACTGTCTGGGACTGTATAAATAATAGATGGAATTTGCATGCTCTCCTGCAGTTATGTCTGTTTAGAGCAGACAGTGAACTTGTTTGGCTTGTTAATATTCTAGTTCCCCTGCAATCAATCTGCATTGATATTTATGTGACCCAATAAAGTTTATTTTTCTTGGGTGTTAAATTATGTTGTTGCATCTCCCTTTATATCTCTAAAATGCAGTCTACCTTGATTTCCATTTGGATCATAAAGTGTGGATATCATGCCTTCACCTTGCTCTGTAGTTGCTTGCCTAGTTGTAGGTAGTTGCCTCCTACCTGGGTACAGAGGTTTTACTTTGCTTGCCTGAGCACCTTGGACATGGTTAATCATTGAACAGTGGCAATTGGTTGACCTCCATGTATCCCTTGTGTTTGTCTTTCTCAGGATGCTTTCTCCCTTCTTTGTGTTTATGTAATTTAGAGCTCAGATCCTATGTATGGAAATTAACATTTTTATACAAAAATGCTGCTGTTATAAACAAATACCTCATCTACTATGAAACAAACAGATAAAAAAAATAAACATACTGAGTCAGTGGAAGCTGATAAAGTGCAAACACTGCCTTAGGCTATCTCTGCACAGTGCAGGCTTAACCTACCCTTCAGATTTATCTCTTTTTTTTTTTTTCTATGAGGTCACTAATGACATTCTCTTGTTTCTAAAAGTAATTTTTGGTCACTGGTAATAAGCAGAGTAATCTTTCCCAATATTTCTGGTAGTTTGGAAATGTAACTGTAGGTGGTGGGATGTGAGCAGACCAGACCTGCTCCTGCTCCCAGAGAGGCAAACTGCTGACTCTGCACCACCCGCAAGCTTGCGAGCAGGAGAGGAGGATCCCTTTTCAGACCTTGAACTTTTAATGGCTCTGGGAGGCGCTTGAGTAACTGTCTTCTTGTCTGTTAGATGAGATAAATGCTGTGTTTATCTCACTGAAATTGTCATATTAGTTTATAATAAATATTTAAACATGCCAACAATTCTGAAGTATAGTTGGAGAGATGTACTGTCTGTGGTGCAAAAAACGTTCGTATCATACAAAAAAAGCATCCTATTAAGTATTTTAGAGGATGACAACAGGTTGGAAATTGTCCCCCTCTGCCAGTCTGAGGCCTGTGTAATGCTCCTCTTGCACCTTCCCTGCAGCGACAGATCCAGCCTTCTCAGGGATGCCTGCAGCAACCACACTGGGGCTTGGGATGGGAAGGTCCTGGGTTTGATCCAGCCTCAGACTTTTTGCCCTTATTCTATTTGTTCATAACTCAGTAGCAGTGGATTAAGTGACAGCACAGACCCTCTACAGCAGGGCTGTGGTGGGAGCACATATCTGGGTTGGGCACTCCTTGGAGCTCCTGCCTCAGTGCAACAAGGAGCTGCTGCCCTGCGTGACTACAGGCTGAGAGGCAGCTGCCCTGAAAACGTGTGAGACTGAGGGGCTAGTGACCCAGAGGTGGGATGGAAATGGGCATCCCACCAGCACGAGGAAAGTGCATTTCTGTAAGGGACACAGTTCTTCTGCAGTTCTTCACAATGCTCATGATATTTTCCAGGGTCCTCCCAGTTCCCTCTGTATTAGCCCCTATTGGTCCACCTGTGAAACTTCAGCAGGGAAACAATTACAGCCTTTCTGGATCTTACTCTCCCCTTTTCCAGGCATGTGTTGCAAACTGGAAATATAAAAGGCATTGGTGGACTGTTTCTGTCTTAACTTCAAAAGAAACAGAATTTTCTAAAGCTGTTTTGATCTGCTTGGGGCAGCATCAGGACAATTTATTAATTCAGAGGTATGCCACACACCTTCTCTCAGAGAATTTCTGCTTCCCATGTATTTTTAAACCCCCTTTTTAGCTGTGGAATGACTGAACTGTCATTTAAATCAGTGGAAAGTCCCCCAGGCAGTTCACTAGAGCAGGGTACAATCCTTAGCATCTATTCAAAGACCACAGAAATCACTGATGTAAATAGAAATCCTCTTACTTGCATTGCTGAGCTCCTAAACCCCCACTGGAGAGGAAGGACAGGACACTCAGATAATGTATATATAACCTGTTAGGGAAGGAAAGCTTCTGGAGTTTTTCCTCTTTTTCACGCAGACTCATTAATTTGCTAAACCAGATGAGCCTGGCAGATCGATTAATCTGTATATTTTCCAGCTTGCCAAACATTAAATTACCAGAAAAGTAAATGGAAGCTCTCATTTACTTCTAGTGCTTAAAATCTCCTAACATGATCTAAAAGTGCTTCAAGCAAGAAACAAAAGGGAATAACCAAAGCCTACAACATCCTTGAGGTTCCATTCATCTCCCCATAAGGGAGCAGCCTTCCTTTTCTGGAGGAGCCCTGTGCACATGTATTAGAGTAATTTCCTCTGACAGTTCTCCTGATAGAGAGGAATATTCCTCCAGCTATCATATCTCCAGAGGCATCCCTGCATAAAAAGCCTGTCTGCACTATTAGAGGAATCATGTTAATGGGTCTAAAATGTTTCAGTCAGAGAACTGAAAAATTTAGTGAGGAAGTATAGAAGCATTTTGTTGTCGGGATATGTCCACATGTGAGCTATTGACTCATCTGTATTTAACTCCTCACAACCTTTGACTTGAACTTTCACTTGACTCCCTCTCCTGTCATTTTCTTGGAATGAAAAATTTTAGCCTTTCACTTGACCTGTGTGGACTCATAAATTCTGGTTGCTCACACATGTAATCACAGAGCAAACAAAGCAGCTGGAAAAAAGCTCCTGCAGTAGGAAGCAAAATTTTTATAGTCCAGAGAGAAGACACCGTGCAACATCCTGCTCCCTTCCAGCCAACTTTGGTTTCTCTCACGAACACCCTTCCACATCTCACTCTATGTGCTGTGTTAAGTGTAGCTTGAAACAGGCCATGATCTCCCAGGAACTTTGTCAACATACCAGTATGTCCCAGTTTAGCCACCTCAGCCTGAAGTATTTTTGGGAGAGCTTCTGGGCATTCATTCATCTCGTAGGCCCTCTTCTAGACCATACCCTAGATAAAAACCCAGGAGCATCACCCTTTAAGAAGACATTAGTGTGTGTGGTACCTCCTTATTGCTTAAATTGAAAGATGTCCTTTTATTCTGAATTAATTTTTCCTACCTCGTGAATTTTTATACATTCAGGAGTAAAAAAACCCCAAAAATGTGAGTAAAGGATTCACAAAAATTCAGAAACAACTTTTAGAAAAGCTGTTTGGGTTTTCTTCTGGTTGGGAAATTCAGCTGGATAGGCCTATTTCAGTCACTCTTGTCTTCCAGACAAGGATCAGTTTAAAATTTAAGACTGTAATTGTGGTACCCCTATGACCACTGAACTGACTGGAAACTTACAGATAAAAAGAAATTCCAAAGTATTTCTAAGTATTTGTAGCTATCTGCCTAATTTCTAAGGTTTTTTATGATCCTTTTAACTGACAGTTTGAGATTTGTTATTTCTTCATTTACCAAAGTGATTATTTTTAAATTAACACTTCAGACAGATGCAAAGGGAAGGGTTGGTATATTCAGACCATAAAATAGTTCTTATCAAAAAATGAAAAATCAACATCCCTTTCTCTTTTGAAAAAAAAAAAAAAAAGCTGGCTAATGCACTCTACATTCTTGTATTTTTGCTGTCCAAAGTAATAACTAAAATCACACCAAGCTTTGTGCATTGATTGTCATGAACTTGCTTGGCAAGGATGGAAACTTGGGATTCATATAAGAAGAGTACTGCTTCTGGATCCATCATTCATATTATGTGGTCGATGTTTGTTTTGTGAAAGCAGAAGTCTCATGAATTCTGCAATTTTGGTCTGAAAAATTATGGCAGGACTGCCTTGACTGCCTAGTGGTAGAGAAATGAATGTGGAGCTGGAGAAATTCAGTTTAGCATGCACCTTGCTCTTTTTCTGAATGAGGCTGCTGGTAAGGACAAGAACATTAATCTTTGGCTGTCACTGTCTAAAATATGCAGATGTAGAAGCCTTAACTTACCATGGGCATTACTAGTTAATTAAGGGGATTCATTGATTTATTCTTGGCAGAGGACTGTTAGCCAATGTTCACTGCTAGGGAATTATTGAATTCAGATAAAGCATAGGACAGGTGAGAAGAAATACTTTTCTTCCCTGGAATAATATTTCTATCTGATTCTCAAAATATCAATTATATATCCTTTAAGTTATTAAATTGTTATAATTACTAAATTAGTTTAATCTTTAAATAACTGCCTGTAATTTTATAACAAAATATTAATTAAAATATTTAATGAAGTATGTTTCATTGTTCAACAAAATATTACTGGGTTGGAAGTAAGAAGTATAAAGACACGAGTCATCTTGCCTCAGGAATTATTTTTGAACCAATGCTTGACACACATTTGACAGCTCACAATTAAATGTGTGCTTTCGAGTGATCTGCTGATGCACGGGTTTCCAGATTGCATTGCAGCAGCGCATGTGCCTGGAACGCTAAGCCTCATGATGCAAAGACTCAGAAATAGAACCAGTGCTGTTTGTACTGCCTAGCTGGCTATGCATGAAATTGTACTGAATAAAAGGCTTGTGTAGAAATCTCTTTCATATTTTCATGGCAAATAATGAGCATACGTTAAGAACAAATTATACATATCTGAACTTAATGGGTGAGTTAACCCAGGCTTTTGCAAATGAATACTAATGGAAGGAAGCTGTAATATATATTAAACATTTAATTAACTTTTTGAGCAAGACTGTCAGTGCATGACAGAGTAGGAGCCCATGTAAGAAAAGCAAACAAACAAATAAGACCCAAGCCTGTATTTACAGGTACAAATCCAGAATGGGAAGTAAGAGACATTTTAGCAGCTATTTTTCTGCAGAAAATCCTAATACCTTCCTGCTGCAACAGCTGCTACTTACACATGGAAGAAATCCAAATGGAATTGTCCTCCTTTGGCCTCTGTGACTCTTTTGTTTTCTTTTTCAGTAGCATTGGAGACTATGACTGAGATGGCCATAGGTTTACTATGCTGTTTCAGGAGCAAAATTGAAGTGTCTGGCATGGTGTCAGAGGATGGAGCCATAAGGTGCCTGGTTGGGGTCTCTATGTGCATAAATGTACAACTAGAGTCAACCTACATACAGTGGCCCAAAGTTTTGTAAATCTGCGCTGACTGCTGATATGTAGCTGATATTTTCATCCTGTGCAAGTTGGTGTCACTTGTAAATGGCAGAGAACTGAAGTTCTGTGTTTGCCATCCCTCTAAATCACTGTGAATATATCCCATTATCACAGTAGGAAATGTATATCAAATACAACTCCAGCTGAAGCATTTGACCTTCTGTAAGACCAGCCAGTATCTCAGTGGAAGCAGATGAACACCAGGAAACTAGGATATTTTCTCGTGGCTAGGCTAATTCTTCATCATACAAGTAGTCCATTGCACAGTTGACTATTTCAGTCTGTGGCAATTCAGCCTAAGAAATTTATTTGCATTGTGAGCAGCACATTAAGATATCATTAACTAGTATATATATGACTAGTGATGCTAGAGATCCTTGTGGTCTCTAACAGGGTGCCAACTAGTCTTAGCCAGTTCATTACCAAATAGAATATTGTTTGTTATTCAAGAGAGTTTTTTTCACAGTCCATCCAATTTTTGGCTTAACTACCATTTTTAGAGTTTGTTGATGCAATAGTGAAATAATACCATGTGTTTCTAAGGAATTTTGATTATGTGAGAGGCATGTGAGAGGCAGCTCGAAGACCAAATAGACTGATTACTCTGTATCAAAGCTGAGTTAATCCCCTGATGTTTAGTTGGTGTACAGCTGGGAGTTGATCAGCTGGGGAACTGCAAACAAATGATAAATAGCACCTATTCCTAAGAGCTAAATTTCCTCTCTGTGTTGAATTTTGTGAGAAGGATAACATTCTCCATTAGTAGCTGTCAATTCCATCTTGGCTCATTTTGTTACATTTGGGAGCTCTGATTTGCGTCTTGGGAGAACAGTTACATTTTGTCAACTATTTCTGAGTGTATGGAGTTTTGGTATAGAGTTTGATCTTTGAATAGAGGGTAAACTTCCCATTAAGGGTGAGTGTAGTGTTTGTTGTTGCTGAGTATTCATTTTTGTGCAAGGAAGTATTGGTCTTTTGGGCTCAAACCCCGTCATTTTTTGGTTGTGGTGACTGTTTTACTGCTAATTCAACAGTAAGCTAAGTATGTCTGCCTGGCCCCCCTCCATGTCCTGTAGAAAAGCTGTGGTGCTGTAGAGAGAGGGAAGCAAGACTTTCCAGCCCCAGAGGTCTTTTATCCTCTGAGGTCCCCTGGTACTTTGAGGATTTGCAGCTTTTGGACTTCCAAACCTTTGCCCGCTAAGGACTGAGGAGAGGCAAGTCCATCTTTCTGCCCTTGTCCCACTTTGCAAACACAAGCACACATCCATGTGCACATAAATGGACACCACCTCTCTTTCCAGCTGCTGCACAATAATTGTACCACGGAAAAATTGCTCTTAACAGTCTGCTTTAACATCTGTCTAAACTCTACCTATCCTTCTTTCTTGCACAAAGTGCAGTGACTTGTGTTAACTTTGTGATGTCTGGAGCTTGAACTGTATCTCAGGAAATGTTCACATTTACTGTTCACATACTCCAGACACAGCAGGTGCTGTAGTCACTGTGGGAAGCAACCTCCACCCCCAGGGCACCACTTTCTGCCAGAAATGTGGGTTTGGATTTGACACATTTGTAAGCTGGGGCACTTGCTGGTTCCCTGTTCTCTTAACTCAGAAAAGGAAAAAAGGTTTTACTTTCTGGCATTAAGTAGAACAAGTCAGAGGTGGGGTAATATTCCTCAATTTTTTCCTGGGGTAGAAAAAGGATCTGAAAATCTGCTGAAAATTCGCTGAAAACAGTGCTATTCTCAACATAGTAGCAAGTTTCTAGATACTCATATGGGAATTGGCCCTCAACATTTTCCCATTAGCACATGAGTGTTTGGAGTGAGGCAGAGGGACAGATTCAGTGATTGCAATGAAAATGTTACTGTTGGAGAAGATCACAGCCTTACCACTTGAAATGTGAATTGCATCTTATCAGACTGGCAGAAAAAACAGCAAATAATAAGTTGCATCCCATTTTGTTTAGCTGGCAGGCAATAAGCAGTGGTCAGCCTGCTGCCTCATAGCAGACACTTTCTGCAGAATCTGTGGTTTGACTGCCTTTTATTACCACTGGCTTTTCTGCTGGTTTCATAAAATGTGATTTTAAGAGCTTATGTAGCCTCCTTAATTCATCTTGCAGTGCCTGTGTGTTTCAGGGACTTCACTATGTATATGTGATCTAACTTGATCAAATACAATGAACTGTAGATGCTGTGACACTTGTGAAGTGGGAAGAAAGACAAACACTGAATGGAAAAAAGAAAGCAAATCAAGTTCCTGCTAAACTGACAAGGGAATACAGAAAGGGAAGAGAAGAAAAACAGTAGAAGGTTGTTTAAAGGGCAAAACTTGCATTTATGATATGATACAGAGGTCAAGAGGGCAATGATATTTTCATGTGTGAAAATACACATAAAATTATAGTAGAAGAGCTTGTTTATTTTAGAAAACCTCACGTTACATTGGCCAACACAGAGGTCGGAGGAAGATTTCTGTCAGCAAATATGACACTGCTGTCTGTATGCAGAAGTCAGCGCTGGGCGGTGGGAGAGATGGGTCCTGCTGGGCTGTGTGTGCTGCTGGAAATGGTGAGGAGTAGAGCCCAAAGCACCAAAATAAGCCCAGAGTTGTACACCATTTGTCTTCACTGGGAATTATATCAACTTCTGCTGCTAGGTTCAATTGTATCAAGGCTGGATTTTTCACTTCTCAAATTAAATATTTTCCATCTATAGGTATGCCAGATACTGGCTTAAAAATGTTCCAAACAAGAAAAAACACAGGATGGATTAGAAGAGAAAGTGTAACAGCACTGAGGGAGAAAAACTAGGAAGTAATTGAGTTTTTCCTGTGTTTTGGAAGCTGTTTCTTCCAGTTTAGCTTGGTTAACCTATGATGAGATACTTTTGGTTTTCTCCTTCGCTGTGAATGTAGAATCCAGTAATATTTCTCTTTCATATAAAAAACATGTATTCAGATAAATTTCAGTGTGGCTTTGCCACATAACTTGTGACTTTCATGGGATACCCCTTACTTTGTGTCATCAAAGATTTAAGTGTTTGCTTAAAATGGTGGTCAGAAACATTAGGAAAACTTAATTTAATTCCAGTCAAAATATAAACACAAGCCAAGTAATATCAAATCCAGATAATTTTTACCTTAATGTGTTGAATCATTTAATGTAATGTAATTACACTGCCTGTTGGTCTCCTGTAATCTTTATGTTATTATAGGAAAACTTGGTATAAACTAAGAGGAATTTGATAATGTCTATTATTTCAATTAGCATATTATTGAAATATGCTAATTGAAATAATTAGCATATTAGAATAGAATAGATAGAATAGAATATTAAAATAGAATAGATAGAATCATAGAATAGTTTGAGTTGTAAGGGACCTTGAGCAGTGATCAAGTTACAACTCCCTGCAATGAGCAAGGACACCTTGAGCATCTTATTTCATGTTGATTTTTTTTTTGTTTTACTTCTTGTGACTTATTCTACTGTGTGAAAGTTTGGCATCAAATGACAAAATTATAAAATTGATCAGGTGGAATTTTTCCTATTTGAAGATTATTTTCATCTGCACTAATAAAATGCCCTAGCCCATAGGAGCTACGGTGTGGTATAGTGAACAGTCTTGGGAAACAAGGGTTAATTTAGCATGTCGATGGTGGTAGAAATCAGGTTAAATGAAAGAATCATCAGGAGAAAGCTATTGCTGTCACTGACAAGGTCCCATCCATGGAACAGAGTTTTTCATAGCACACTACCCCTATCACTGCCAGCCACTTACAAATCATGGAAATAATGATGGATGGGGCACCATCAAAACAGCCTTCCCAAGCTGGGCTTGATAAGCTTTACTCCAGAAAGGCTGGTGCAACCTGGCAGACAGTAGAGCAGCAGCAGAAAAGGGGTGGCTTCGAGCCCCGAAGCAAAGGGTGCCTGGTGATCCGCAAGCCCCTGCCCTTCCTATGGCTCAAGGTGCTCTGAGTTCCCCAGGAGACTCTTCCACAGTTTTAGGTACTCACCCTGCATCCTCAGGCACTACACGTGCTGCCACTTGTGCTGCTCTCTGTCTCTGATTCAGCCGCTCAATCTGTTGGTTTGAAAGAGACTTGTGCATGCCCAATCTTAAAATTTCTGGAAGGGGCTTTATTTTCCATTTCAATAATGGAGTTAGAGTTACAACCTATAAGCCATGAAGATGAGATTCTCACAAGTGCTTGGTATTGGTTTATCCATACCTATGGAAATCAATCTACATTTAATGTTTTCACTAAACAGTGGTGTAGATTTAGGCTACCACTGAACATCTTTGAAAATCTCAGACATTTTCTGGGAGACAGCATGTTTACTGCTTATACCTAAGGTTAGATTCAAAAGTAACTATTAAGAAAATGAAACAAAACTGGCTTGACTTTTCCAAGTGATTGCAAACCCATTCATTATAGGGGTTTTGAAACCCTGTAAAGCAAATGTACATAAAAACCAGAACCCTGATTTTAGGAAACTGGGTTTGAAGAATATTGCCCCACATCGGTGCACTAAAACACAAAAATGTTTGTTTCAGTTAACTTTTGTATATTCCAAACCATCTTTGAAAAATATGACAATAAAATAATAAAAAAAATAACTATGGCTGCTAGGTTAAATTCTACACAAAAAATAAAACTGGGCAGACTATCATTCAAATGATGTAAAAATTCTTGTCGAATTCATAGAGGGCATATCTTTGAGATTTTCTTTTCACAGATATCTTTGAGATTTTCTTGATGCTAATTTGAAGGTTAACAAACCATAACAGCTGGGCCCTTCTGCAAAATGCGGCCCTTCTGCATCACATTTTGAACAAACCAAGTAGCTACAGAATGCCTGAGAGCTTGCGAGATACTGTGTGGTGTAGCTAAGTTTTCAGTTGTGTAGAAAGTGACTCCT
The DNA here is from genome assembly GCA_013399945.1 of Ploceus nigricollis. Classification (NCBI taxonomy): domain Eukaryota; kingdom Metazoa; phylum Chordata; class Aves; order Passeriformes; family Ploceidae; genus Ploceus; species Ploceus nigricollis. The sequence goes on along the minus strand of VXBC01010005.1, from coordinate 198,502 downwards.
AGATTTAAAATGCTAATCTGTAGCATTTTATATCCGTCACAGGGTATCAAATTTTGCCATATAAAAGGCACTCAAGGCCTTAACAAATTTTACCCTCATTCTGACAAATGCTCTTCTTCTACCTGCTGCTATTTCTGTGTGAAGAGGAAGGTGACAAAATGCTTCAAGTTAGGTGACAAAAATATCTTTCCTACTGTTCAGTAACCTCCATGCACCTGGTCTCCATGGTGCTGTAGGATGGGGAGGCCAAGAGGCAGGCAGTTCAGTTATCAGTCTCTTCAGCATGCCTCCCTGTGTGGAGACGGGGCAGGCAGAGGTTAAGCAGCAGCATTTCTGCTTCTAGACCAGCATCATTTCTGCTAATGCTTTTGTGTGCAGGTACAACTGAAGAAAGAAATAATGAAAAAAAACCCAGCAAAATTGCAAAGGCCTTGCAAAGTTCACTTGCAAAGACAGCAAAAGAATCTCTACAATTCGTTTTGCAAAACACTTATAAGAAGAGCCAAATCTTAGAAAATTTCCTTTGTTTTTCACCCCTGTTTGTAGATTGACTGGAGGACAAAGAACAGGGGATTCCCCGGCTTTTTTTTCCTTTTGAACAAACACATTGTGTGCACACTCTTGCATTGCACACTATGGTTTCTGCATTAAAGTTTTGTTTATTTTTCTGCTAAGGTTGGGTTTTTTTTCCCCAAGGCCCTAATGGCCTGTTGTTAATTTAAAATGAAAAGCCTAATATTTATCATCCTGGGGGAAACAGATAGGGCTGATATGGAAGTCACTGTTCCTCAGAGGTACTTGTGGCTGTGGATGGTGCTGAGTCTCCAGCTCTGATGGAGCACAGCAGATGCATCAGTAGATAATGCAGCTCTGCCAGTGCTAGCTGCTGCTTTACTCCCCAAATCTAGACAGTGGCTTGGTAAATCAACCGTGACGCTTATAATTCAGTAGAGTCTGTGCTCCCCTCTGCTAAGCCACTACATCAGGCAGATTTAACTTTCTACTTGCTTTCTTTTCTTTTTTTTTTAAGAATGTCAGCTGTCTTTTTTCTGTAAACTACATCTACAATATGAAGGACTCCCAACAGAAGTTGTTTCCTTTATTACATGGGTTATGCTACAAACTTATTCCTGTCTTCTCAAATTAAACAGAAGGATTGTATGGCAGTTCTGAGGAGAGTAGAAAAACATAATTCTATTTTGTGTGGGTGAATTTCCATGGAAGGCAGCTTACTTTGCTTTGGGCAGCATTTGGCAGCATGTCAGTGTCTGTATGGGGAACTTGGCATATATTACCTCTTTATTCACTGGATCTCATTTATAAGAAAAGGCAAGTCCAAAAGCTAATTAAGTCAGACTAAAGTCACAGAGATTGTTTAGATTATTTTAGAGAAGATTGTTACTACACATTCCAAACTGGAATGTGTTACAAACTCACATTCCAGTTTGGGTTGACATAATATTGTTATATGTTTTCACCATATGTTTATAATTTTAAACAGCTTGGGGGAAAACAAACAAAAACTGTCTTCTGCTAGAGGGACCTATTGGCAATATAATCCTGGGCAGAAAATTCAGATGGTGAATTGTGCCTCTCAGAACATCAATCAAACCTTTTCCATAAAGAATGAGCAAACAATTATTTTATTAACCTGAATTTAGTCAATGATTGTGTCATACTTTTTTAAAAAGAAGAATTCAAGAAACAAATTACCAGTTAAATTGCAATATTTTTTTCTCTAATGACACACTTTCTTACTATGCTTTACACTTCTAGTAAGGTTTTTTTTAATGTACCATTTTTTACATTCCACACTTTTTATGCAGTCCATAATGGAGAACTTATTTTAATATAAAATCTTTATGATATACCTCACCTGCCCAAGGAGAACAAAGAAAAAAATTTGTATCAGTATTTAGTAATAGAAATACAATGACCGACCTTTTAATCCTCAAACTCTAAATTATCACGTGAGATTGCTCAGTTTAGAAATTATTATCCTGAGAAACACTGAGCTGTTTTTCAGCTGCATCCCCTCTGCAGTCTTACCTGTAGATGGGATTCTTGGCTAGCTCATCTTATCCCATGTGTCACTGCTTTTAACTTGTGCAGATGCTATGTCTGGTCCTCACAGAAGTCATAGTGCTATGCTACACCTGGAATCACCAGGCAGCTAAATTCATTACCTCTTCATTACTTTAAGAAACATTTCCAATTTGAAACTTTTGTGGTTTTGTTCTGATACTTTTAATGAAAAACTTGCTTGATTGAAATACACCTGTAATTTTTCATCGGCTCAGAATGATGAGGATAAGTTGCACTGATCTACAGAACCCATTCTTGTGAAGCTGGTGTTTCCAAGGACACTGTTTGCATCCTTCTATGCTCACAAAAGCACAAAAATTTAGAGCATTTTGTAATTTTTAGTGTCACCTAAATCTTGTCTTGATACTAGAAAAAGTAATGGAAGTTGCTTCTTTGTGCGCTACTCCACTTCCTGATGGATGTTTCCTACGGTGGGAAAACAGAGCTTTGAATGCAGTGTTGCTGCAGTGGGATCTGAGGCAGTGGGAACAGAGAAAACCTTCTTGCAGGAGGGTTTCTACTAAGCTCAAATTAAATTTTCATTCAGAGAGAGTGGGTTTGCTCTCAGTTTCTCAGCATCCCAATTTGACATTATTCCCATTGCCTTAGCATCTAGAAAACATGTCTGGAGAAAAAACACACAGAATTAAGCTTTGGCTAGGAAAGTTCCAAAGGTCCAAGGCAGGAGTTTAAATGCTTTGCAGAACTGGGTCCTTGCAGCAAACCTATATATAATATATACACATATATATACATTTTATAGAGCTGGAATGCTGGTACCAGGCACTAAACACTAATTAGCTACAATTATGTACACCTATATTTGGAAAACATACATATGTGAAGTATATAAAATAAGGTGGTCTGCCCTATTAACAGACTGTTTCAAATAATATTAGCTGCTCATATTAATGGAAATCAAATGCAATAATTAGTGATTCAGAGAAAATTGTGGGAAAAAATCAGAGTTACTCAGAGCATTTGTAGGGAAAGAATAAAGAACTAAGATGGACAAATTGCATTTGATGAATGCCACACTTTCAGTACACCTTTGCTGGGCTAATAGCAATAAATGAGGCTCTGAGCTCAGAGAGCAGTGCCAGACACTCTTTTAATAACAGTAATTCCAAAATAGTAGGTGAGAATGAGCTTAGAAATAAAAATGGGGAATCAAAATACTGTCTCAGTCTTGTTGAAAGAAGTCTTTAATTTTTTTTTAAATTTCTAACAAAAATGCTCCCCAAACCAACCCTGAAGAATACAAGTTTTTGCTGCATAACTTACCATTCAAAAAATGTGATAAATTTATTACCAAACCAAGCTTTGGAGGACTGCAGACTTTGAATCAAACCTGAGAGAAGATTTCAGGGTAATAAATCACTGAGGAAGGTGAGGATCACAGAGATAGCACCCCTGTGAGTAGCAAAGGGGATTAAAAGCATTAGGAGCATTTGGTGGTCATCAGCAATGTTCTGGCTCTTGGGAATATTTGCATCCAACTAGCTATTTGACCTGTACTATCTACGTGCTGAGATTTAACAACAATTTTTTAGGGAGTAGCTCCCACATGTGGGGGAATTTACAGACAGGTTTTTCCAGTTTAAGAATTCCTAGCTGAAATATTTATGTTCTGCCATTGTACCACAACTAATTTATCAGGAACTTTTGCACAGGTAATAAAGAGATGGGGAGGACAGTAACATGTTTCACCTAGCAATATGGTGAATAACTCATCTGCTTTTAGATACTGTGGATGACTATATTTCTTCCTTAGGTATCTCATAATTTAAATTGATGAGCATATAACATCTGTTCTACTAGAAAAGGTAAACTTTCATCCGGCTGAAAATATTTAGTATTATCCCATATTTGAAACAGATAAAGGGTGAAAAGCTAGGGATGTGTGGAGTGGGAATGTGTGACAGTTGCTGCTCTTCAGCTGCAGATGCAGCACAGGACTGCCCAGACTCCCTCTCTGACAAGACAACGAGGAGTTGTTATTTTGATCATCTCCTCTCCCTTTCTGCCCACTCCAGGCTTCTGAATTTCACATGTTGTTCTTTCAGCAAGCCCACAATTTCCCATGGGGTATGGAGCATTGCTCCAGATTCAGACTTCAGGCTCACCTGGGGTTACCCAGTTTCCCTAATGCTGCTCACTTGGGGAATGCTGCTGCTCCCAGTTTTGTGCCAGCTGGGGTAATGGGGTGTGTTCTCTGTGGAAAATTGTCAACAGAATCTGCACCAATACATACAGCTTATTCACTTTACAGATTTTGCTTTTGCTGAGTACAGTATCCTCTCTGACTCTTCTTGGGTGAAATTGTGCAGGATTCTTTAAAAAATGTACTTCTTTTGTCCTTGTAAAAATCAACTCTTTTAGGAAAGTAAGTACACCATCTTCAGAAGACAATTCCTCAATGCTTTGTTTCTCCAACTGTTTGAAAGCGATGATTTACAAAGTCATGGTGGAATGGCAAATGTAGATAAGGAATCCAGCCTGCAGGCACTTGCCATCTGCATTTAACTGTAATATAAATGCCAATTAATGCAAATGATGACAATTTGTTAGATCTTAATACCTATCTGAACAATAACCCAAAAAAGTCAGATGGAACTGCATTAAAACTACTTTTTATGTAAGATATAATTCATTGCTTGCACAGAGGGACTTTCCTTCAACAGCCTGGCTGTCCCCTAGATTATGGCTCAGAAGGCTTTGCGACTGCATTGAGAAGAGGTGATTGTGAAGGAATAACAGGAGCTGCCAAATGTGGAAATCTCACAGGTGGAAGGTATTGGTGGGTGTTTTCCTGCTTGTCCCTCTTTGCTGTCTCTCAGAATACAGCACACCTCCTGAAAATACATGGCTGGTGTCAAGAGGAAAACGGATGTGCTGCCCCAGATTCGATTTTTGTAGCAGGAGGTCACAGTCTTTCTGGCTAGCTCTCTGCAATAACTTTACTCATAGCCTTCTCCCAGTGCTTTTCCCTACAGACAGCACTGCTGATCCGGATGCCTGAGAACGATGCAGAATATCTGGACTTGAGCTGCTGCAAACTCCCTCAGAAAAATATCTATACTATGTGTGTAACAGATGTACCTACATGGTTCAGCACTTCCTGATCATGTCAGCAGGGGCTCTCCCAATCAGAGCTACTGTCATCCAAAGGGAGCTGAGAGGGATCTGTCTCTGCAGCAGTGTGGCTGCTGCTGGGTACATTCCACTTTGGTATAGTGGGCAATTTGAAATAGTGGGCAAATGAGAAATCTGGATAGTGTCCTCTGTGCTCTCAAAGACATTTTCTGTGTAATCTAGAAGCTCTGAGTATATGGCTTTGTCTCAGATACACAGAAAGGACAGGTAATTCAGATAATTAGAAAGAAAAGTGAGTTTATTGAATTAATTTGTTTAGGCCATATAGGTGCATTGTCACAGCTAAGCTTCATTAAAAAAAAACAAACAAACAAACAAAAAAAAACCCCAAAAACCAAAACCAAACCAGAAGTTTTTAACTTCTGGTTCCTTTTTTGAGCATGAAGTTATTCTTCTTAGCTGTAAGAGCTTAGCTCTTCCAATCAGAAGTCTGAAGTAGAGCATCAGTCATGGATAGCTCCCATGTCTTCTGTAATCATGTCCATTTAAATTTTACATGCTAAAGTTAAGAGATTAAACTCAGCCTGTGCAACAACCAGTGGTTAATGAGCTTCTAGTACAGAGTAAGCAAGTAGGCACCTTATTTTCTTTTAACTACTAACAGTTGCTCTGTCTCACTCGTGTGTCTCGCTCATGATGGAGCAGATTTGAAGCATTGGCAGTATTTTGTAGCCTGTCCTGTAGCACTCCCTTCATGCTGTCAAATGTGGCATGAAACCAGGCCTCTAGTTTCAGATGGAAGAAGGAAAAGAAGCAGATATACCTAAAAGAGGGGCTTACTTGTTCTTTTTTCTTGTCTTTTGAGGACTGTGGTCACCTGTGTGACAGCATATGCTGTCAAAGCTGTTTCAGCTTATTGACTGACTCCAAAAACATCAGAGCCTATAGTTAAATGTGCCCATTTAGAGATGCAGGTTTAATTACAACCTAAGTGCATCTAAATTGATATTGCAGGAGGAGGCTGCAATGTCAGACACAGTTTGTCTCCCTCACTTGGCAGCTGTTTGGGAGGTAGCTCCAGGGACAGCAGCATATTGTCACCAGAGTGTGCTGTGCCGCTGCTAGCTCTTAGCCAGGTGGGCTTTGGTGACACGGTGCAGAGCCAGATGCTACTGGTGTGTACTAGAGAGCAACCCTCTCTGTGCATGAACCTGGGAGAGCTCCCAAACTCACGGCAGGATAAAAAGCAATTCAATTGTTTTACCCGGAGTCTGAGGGGAGGATGTGCAAGATCAAAGGAAAAAATATTGCCTTGAAGTTGTGTTTTCCTTGTAGATTTCCCTGACTTGCAGCTGAAGTTACTCCCATCCTAGACCTGTAAGGAATCTCAGAAATGGGGAGCTTCATCTGACTTTGCAATGTTGAGAAGATAGAAGTTGCTAAAATATGCAGGTGTTCTTGGGGCCAGGGCACAGGGAAAACTGCTCTTTTCTCACTCACAGGCAGAAGAAACCTGGCATGCCTTTCTGAGTGGTATGCTGGCCCTGGGGACCCCAGCCACCAAAGCAGCCCAGTGCCACCTGCCCTCAGCCACACTGGCTGTGGGGACACGCACAGCCTTCATCTGCTGTCCCCTATGGTGTGAGCTGCCACCACGGCCCCAAGGCTGATTTTGAGAACAGTGACATGTTTCATGAAAAAAACAGCAGATTTAGGCTTTTGCTTTACTTAGACATGGCAAAGACAATTGGCAATCACAACCTTGCATTTAATCACTGAGGAGGTTAAAAATCCAGTACAATAAGTTAGATTTTGCAAAGAGATAAATAATATAACAAAGAATTCAACAGTTGTACAAAAAAAGGAACAGTGAGTCTCTATAGATGGCGATTTTTAGATGGCGATAGGTAGCATGCACTTGTGGTTATTTTCTCACTTTTTTCAGTACTTTTTTCCAAAGTATTATGTTTTGGAGACAGCATAGATAACATGGCTTCCTATTGCCTCAACACATTAATGAGATTTATTTTTTTGCAAAACCTGGCTGCAAAAGATTAATAAACTAATGACTGTGATTTGCATGCTTCTTTTTTGATGTTTGTATTTGATGCTGAACCTTGACACAAAAGCAAAAATTGTCAGCATTATGCATTAATCAACATTTCACATATTTGCATTAAAGAAATCTGTGAGTTAATAGCATTACAATAGGTTTATTTATGAGAATATGCTTTTTAATTACAATAAACCTGTGCTTTTTCTTTGGATGATAAGTGGAGATCATTTCCACAAGTCCTACCACAGTTAAGAGTGCCTTTCTTTGTTCTGCATTTTCAGGGGAAAAAACTGTGTATTTTTTACCTCTCTTAGAGAATATATGCAAAAAAAATGGTTTTCATGATAGTAGCATTCTCAGTCCATGAAAAACATTTGTTCTGTGTTACCAACTCTTTATGAAGGGAATCTTGGACAGATGCTCTGAATATACTTTTTTGTTTTTCTATGCTACCTATATTTTTTAAATAGCACTATTATCTTTGTCTGAAGATAAAACTCCTTTTCTGCCACACAAACATAAGAACACAGGTAGATTAACCTTTTCAGTGGAAAATGGTAGGCTTTTTAGTCTTGCAAGCTGCACAAAGTAAGCCAATACCTGGAAGCTGTGGATTGTGAAATTCAAACTTTAAATAAGTATTTCTAGCACTTTTAAAGAAGCAAGATAAGTACTGGTTCCTCAGAGAAGTGCTAGATTTTTAACTGAAAATATGCACCCAATACAAAGAAATGTAATTCCAGGTGCTGGACTGTAGGTAGGAACTGCATAGGTGTTCTATGATCAGAGTTATGCCTACAGTAAAGTGAAGAGAGCAGATGACAAATTACTGTGGTTATTTCTTTTGCACTCAAATCTATTAATTTATTCTGAGTTCTCAAAATATCACAAAGTCCTTGTGGCTGCTGGTTCTGCTGTCCATTATTCTTTCCTATGAGCTCTCTAAAGTTGTTAGTTGGTCTTTCTTTCTGAAATTTTCAGCATGCAGTGGACTAGACAGTATCCCCAGCAGAGTCAGCCTGGGGGTTTTTGTAAGGCAGCTGTTGTTCAGTAGTCAGTGGTTCTTCTATTTGGTTTATGACTTTATGCTCCTGCTTTATATTCTATAGGAATAAGTTTACTCAAAGTTGAAGAACAGCTAGTACTTTTTCTTCAAAGCAGTCTAAATGCCATTCTCTAGTGTGATCAGTGACAGTCTGAATGTCTGTGACTTGTTACATCAGGGGTGCCCAAGCACACACAGCAAGGCAAAGGAGCTGATCATGGCTACTTTGAGCTTGGAAAATAAAAACAAATCAGAAAAAACAAGTGCTAGTTGAGCAACTGTGAAATTTACTATCTGGTTTGACATCCTTCTGTTCATTACACATCTCAGGGTCTAATGCTGTGTGTGAGATAAATAGTGTGCAGACTCCTCATTTTTTTTCCCCATATATGGACAATTTTATCATGTGCATCATAATAAGAAAGAATATGAATCACCAATAAATAACCCCCAATATAATCTAGGAATAAAGGATGCAGTAAAAGCTTAACATAGCTAAACTGGCATAACACCACCGTAGCATTTGTTGTTTTCTTTATGCATCAAATTTGGTTGTTCTTGTGTTATTGCAGAGAACAACTGGTTGCTCTTGAAAAGTTGAAGAATTTTGAATCTCCACATTGAGAAATAAAGTACACAGGCACAGGTTAAAAAGGTAAGGTTGATTACTCTGCGGCTGAATCTTTTCATAAATTATAGCCCTTCCCTACAGCAGTTGCTGTCTCCAGGCCTGAACTGTGCCTGGGATTTGCAGCCTCTCCTGAGGATGGGGTAAGGTCACATTGCTTGGTTCGTCCCAGGCCCAGCCCCACAGGATTTTGCCTCCTCCTCCTGTGCTGGTGGCCCTCGTGTTCCTCTCTCAGCTCCTGTCCAGGCTCTTTGGGGTTACAGAGATGCTGGTCACAGCCAGAGCCAGTGGCACCCTTGTTGTCTAAAATTTTGTCTCTTTGACAAAAGTATGTTGGTATGACTTCTGGGCACATCTAGGAGTCTCAAACCAGTAATTCTAAGGAAAATTATCTCAATATTTTTCTGGAAAGAAAAAAAAAAGAATTTTTTTCTTCTAGTAGCAAACTTTAAAGGCACATATAACAGCAAGGTAGGAAAAACCCTCTGATAAGTGAAATCTGTGACTGGTTCTGATGATCTACTAGAATGGGCTACTTACATGTTTTAAGAAATTTTGGAAGGTATTTCAATGGATCAGGTCTTGGCTCTGTGTGGTTCCTTCTTAGTCCATTATATTCCTCCCTGTTATTCTTTTATACAATATAGATTGCCAATAAATCTTCATTGCCTGGGATTTCATGTGTGTGGAAATGTCAGATTCATAAAACACCATGATAAACCTGCTTTCATAGATCAATCACAAAAGAGTTTCATTAAGCTCACAGTGTTAAAGGAAGGCAAAAGATTAAGATCCAGAAACAATGAAAAACTAATTGGAAAATGCTTGTATGAAAAGTGATTAAAAGTCACCAATGTTTCTTCAAAACACTCCAAATAGATTTTTAGAAACTTGAGAAGTCCATAATTTCTTTTTATTTTTTAAAGCCTCATCTAGAAAGCATCTAGTTCTGTCTGTAGCAGCACTCTTCATTTGGCAGAGTAGCCTGGGATAGTTGTTGGCAGAACTGAAAAAGGAGTTCAGGAAGAAAGTAGTGTGGTGTTATCTAGATTGTCATGGCTGCTGCAGTAAAATTATTTCATTCTCCATTTGTACCGCCCATGAGGTGAAGGATGCTACAGAGCGATACACAGCTCTGTGTAGCTCCCAGTGCTGAAAAATCACCATCAGAGACAAGGCTGTGCTTGGTGATCTGCCAAGCTGCCTGAGTTTGTAGCTTGTATCTGGGAACATCTCAGGTTACTGTTTCCTTTTTGCCAGCTCCTGTTGACTTTGTGGGAGCAGTGGGACCTCACTGGTGCTGGCCTTTGTGTGAGCCCATGGGGCTGCAGATGTGGTGTAGATGCTTTGTGATATCTGATGTTAAAGTTGCTTTTCTCAGCTTTGACGGGGGCTTTCCCCCACCTAGCATCCTCAAGGCATTTGGATGAGTACCAATACCTCCTTGTAAACTGTATCCTCGGCAGACCTGTCTCAGGGACCACAGTAGATCTTGAAAACTGCTCCCATGCTGATACAGTGCAGACTTCTCAGGAGGTGCTGCCCTTGGGCTGGGGAGATCATTACAGGAGTGAGAAAGTGCATACATAGCCCTGTGCCTGTGTGCATAGTCAGCTGCTCTCCATGCTGCACCCATCCTGCTCTGGGTGAGTGTCTGACCCAGACCCTTCAGCCCTGTAAAGGTCTCTTTCTGTACAACATATTTAATTTAGACTAATGCATTATGATAATTTTTGCAGCTGTACAAGTATAACCTGATAATATAAATTTGTAGTTAAAATGCTGCAAATTCACTCTGCATCACCAGATGCCACAGTCCTGCTTTAGGAAGAGGCAGACTCACTGACCTGATGTTCTGGCTCTGTTACATCTGACTTACATGGTTCTATTTTACTGCACTGAGGGGGGTAGGTTAGGGTCAGATTGTTATCTTGGCCGTGTCATCTACCTTCACTTACACAAAAGTAAGCAGGCCCAAGAAACTTTCTGCTGATATTATTATTTTATATTTCAAGACATTCCACTGTAAGCAGCTCTGAATGTAGCAGTGACCCCTTTACTACTTTCAAAATGAAAGATTTCTCAAGCCATAGGTTTTTTTCTTTTTTTTTTTTAAAGGTGCAGAGCTGAAATGAAATTCCCTAAGCGCAGCCAGTGTCTTCTGTGCTCCTTTACACTATTTTCCATTTGGGCCACAAAATAAAAAGTGTATCTTGGCTGTGTATAATTAATGTCATGGAACTGTGATCCTGGCATGACACGAGCTGTATCACTGAGAGCAGAAGGTAAGAAGAAATCACGATTGCTCAGCAATTTACACAGGAGGATGAAGGGGAAAGGCATTTTAAATTAATGGTTCTAAGGCCTTGATGTTGCCCTGCCACATTTCATAAATCTTTTCTGAGCAATATCTCCTGTGAAAAGGACTTCACAGTCGCTTAGGGAATACCAAACAGGTACCCATTTCAGGAGGAAACTGTTTTTTACATTTTGCTTTAAAATGCAACCCATGGAAAGAAGTAGCATCTTATAGAGTAGCACTTAATGTCTGCTGACTGCAAAGGAGAGTCCTGCTTCTGAAAGCCATTTATCTTCGAAGCAACACCTGTACCCTTTGATAAAAGGTTCTCCTTGCTGGGCTTGAGTGCCACAGCAGAGAGTTATCTGAAGGCTGGTCCTGTGCCAGAAAGGTGGAAATGCCCCTTGCCATCTCTCAGCCCAGCTGTGAGCTCAGACCCCAGCACTCCATGCCCCTCACGCAGAACGTGGGTGGCTCTTGGCTCTACCTTTACAGGGAGCTCTGAAGCTCTGTGCGTCCTGTGAAGTCGGTTCCTCCTATCTCAGCCTTCCTTTCAAACAGCTGGGGAGCAGATGTGTGTGCTTCTAAGGTCTGAGGAACATAGCAGGGGGGGAAATCCCAATGTATGAGGCATATTCAATACTGATCTTGCATTTGGAGTATTTCAGCAGCAGCACTATTTGACAGTGGGAAGTGCTTCTCTGTGGCATTCCTCACCCACCCAGCGCCCTGCCCCAAAGCCCCCTTCCCCTGCCCATCCCAATGCTTTCTTTGTCTTCTGTCTGGAGTGGATAGCAGGTAACCTTACATATGTTCCTCTCAAAGACTTCAGTGGTGGAGGAGATCAGTCTCCCTGTGAACTGATTACATTAATTGACATGTACAGTAGTTAGTACATTGTTAGAGAAAGATAGATGAGCTGCCTTAATATATTCAGTAGCTGTTATGTCCCTTATAGTATTGCATCCAATGCAAAAAAAGCTTTTACCTCACATAGCCTGCTCCTGAGTACTAAAAACACTTGAGTGATACCACAAGTGAGTCCCTTACAACAGTTATTTCCCAAAAATAATTCCTTATGCCTCCCTCATGACTGTCATTTGCTACAAAATCATTTCCACTATGATCTGTACAGAGCCACTAATGCATTTTGTGACTAAAAGCAGCCAGTGCTTAGCACTGAAATCCTGAAAAGATTGCAGAGGAAAAACAAACAGGAAAAAAAGGGGACCATGTGTCCACAAGCAAAGACACAGTGAAGGGGCTGGAATTGGAGGGCATACTTTCCCCTGAGCTGGCAGGGCTGGCAGCAGCAGTGAAGAAGGTCACAGTGCAGGGGCCAGGGGCCGCTGTGCCCTGATGGTCACAGCAGCCACAGCAGCCACTGCTCCTCAGGGACGGACATGGGAGTAGCAGTATCATGCCCAGGGAGGGGAAGGGATACTGAGAGGTTTAATTCATACTTTCCTGATAAGCCTGGGTAGAAATGGCATGTACCTAAACCTGTACAGCACACCTAGGGAGAGCACAGCCCTGTGTATAGGTCAGTGCTGCCTTCAGCAATGCCCAGCAATTCATTTCACCTTCCCACCCTGCTAGCTGAGCAGCTGGTGCAGCAGCTATGGCTCTCCAAATACGTTTTCAGACACAATGGAAAAAATATTAATTCTCACTTTATTTAATTGCAGATAAATAAAGTATTGGTTGAATAGTGGTCAATTTGCTCAGTGAATGTTTAATGCTTTCTATTTGATTGAATCTCCATATTATTCACTACCCCCTATTTTTGTTCCCGTCAGGCAGCTTTCAGCAATGGCTACCAATCTTTCTGCATTTCAGCAGCCTGCATAATAACAGTTTTAAGTAGAGTGATCTGTTACTTGGATAATGTACTAATTACGAGTGAAAATTAGGAAGCTTATTTGAGAAATGTGAAGACCATTAAAATAAAATGAACTCCTAAATGAGAACTGGGTTACACATAAAAAATACCCTTTCTTTAAAAGTCAGAATTTACAAAGATATAGGGGCTGTGGAAGTTTGATATGAGAAGTGTGACTTTAACAAGCTTATGATATCAGCAGGACTAATTGGGGATGACTGCTTGAGAATGCATTAATACCTGGAAAAAAATGAAGGGCAAAACTCCTAGTGCAGGGAATCCCAGAAAACCTTTATTTTTGCTTAAGTGCAAGGGACATTTTGAACCTATGCTGTCTGTAGTAATAACTTCAATGACAGCAGCTAAAAATAAGCACTATGCAAACACAATGGAATTCACCAGTGTGAGAAGGCATTTGACTGCAGCACAGTCCCTGTAAATTGGGATCCTGATCTGCTACCAAAATAATTCCCCTCCCTGGTTAGAAAGGCTGTCCCATACTGTAAAAGTCAAATAGATCCAGGGGGCCAGTCACTGCCTCTTCCTGAATCTTAACAGGAATGTCTTAGCAATAAAGGGTCTACAAGGCTGTACAGTCAGATTTTAAGATTCTTTGTTGAAGATGTAGGCTTTGCCATTAGTATGAAGTTAAGTATGAAGTTAAGATTTTAAAATAACCCTTTTTGTTAAAAGTGGCAATTGAACATGATTTGGGGATAGTGCAAAAATGGAACAAGAAACATCTTGTGGGAAATACTGTCCAAAATCATAACCATCTAGCTGAGATAAAATGACTGTGCCAACACATCATGTGATGATGGTTTTTAACCTGTGACAACACTGTGGAAAAGGAAAATTTTAACAGAATCTCAATGAAGCTGCTGCTGAGGCAACATGGAAGTTACTCCAAATTCAGCAATGCCCAGCAAATACAGATTTGGCCACTCTAATTCCACCTTCCTTCTCCCTGTTCAGTACTAGTTTTGCTGTTCTGTATCACTCTTCTCTTGGAGCTGTGTCACATGGAGCTGGTTACACGAGTGCTTGTGACAGTGCAAGTCTAATGAGCAGGGCTCAAAAAGCTGGGTGGCCACAGCCAAAAAGGTATCCTGCCTGTGCATGCTCCTGGCTTTGGAAAGGAGCTCTGAAACCCCATCAGGGTGTACAGCAATCAGCCTGGTGAAGAGGTGAAGGCAAATATTCCTCATAGATACTGGAATGAAATGAAGGCAGTTGTTTTAAAAAATGTGACCTCTAGAGGAAGCAACATAATTTTGAACAATTTTATTCAATGCCTGTGATTTCAAGAAGCTTCTGTGGAAAAGATGAAATGGATCTTAAAAATTACTATAAAACATATACAGGAAAATGGAATCTGTTTACATGCACCTTATTAGTAATTAGGAGTAGGGGACATGGTTAGATCTTTAGATCTACCACGATGCTATCTAAAGACATGGTATTGGTTGATTTTTAAAAGGTTTTCTTTTACCTTCAGTAAAATGGAGACAATAATGCTTTTGTCATCTCATATTTAGTTTGTTTTCTTTATTGCCTCAGCAAGAGAAGTATTTTTCTTGACTAATTTCTAGGAGCACAAGAACAGAAGCCCTCAGCGCTATCACTGTGTTCAAATAATTTATGAAAATAATAGATCAGATGCTTCTTAACGTGCACAAAGTGAGTTAGTATAGTCTAACATGAAAAATAATAATGCTGAAAGGCAAGTCTGCAAAAAAGAGTTGGCTGAATAATTAATACTTAAATTGAATCTGATACATTTTGCTTTTCTCTCCATTGACAGAAAGCCTATATAAGTTGACTATTTCTGCAGATTTGTTCTGTTATTCTATGATTCATTTACTCTATAGATCTCTTTTGGAGTACTGTCTGTATTGTTTAACGGTGATGGTTGCGTAAGACACATAGTGCTGTTTCTCATTTTTGATAGTGAAGCACTAATGTTAACAACCAGGACTCTAATACCAATGTTTATAGAAAACAAACATAAAATCCACTTTCTATAAATATTTGAGCATAAAAACTTTGTACTTGCTTTACATGAATATTGATAATAGTAAAATATGGTGCTATGGGTTTTCCAAATGTTCATGCAAAGTTAAACAAGGTCAAAAGCAGATTGTTTGAAAATGTGACTGAACATTCATGCTGTTTTTCCTAGTTTCAGAGCTCTGACAAAATTGTAAGCTGCGCCATTGTCAGCGAGATCTTTTTCTCCTTTCCTCACCTTAATGCATGGTTCTTTTATGTGAATGCTGGCATGGGTCTACAAATGGGTGACTCCATCTATTAGCATTGATGGTGTAAGGTGTGTGCTAAGGGCACCCAAAACACTACAGCATTAGTTTACATCCGTTGGAGCTTATTGTAAGGAATGGCATGACATCCCTGATGGCAAACTTGCTGCCATATGTTCCCAGCACAAGCCTGCTGGCAGGTCAACTTCCCAGTTGGAAGTGGACATGATCCCACAACCTTATTGGTATTTTAAGATAACCACTGGAGTACCAGCAGTGAGTCACTGGAAAATACATTATGTCTGAGTTCACTCTGTCTATCAGAGGCCCAGGAAGCCCAGCTAAGCTGTTTTTCAAATACCTCCATAAAACCAAATTTTTCTAAGTCCCCAAATAGCAAAGCAATTTCAGGAATACAACAAAATAAACAAGGAGAAAAATATGAAAGCAAAACAGTAAGTGTAGGCTGGGTATTCTCTGAAAACACCACGTGTTAATCATAGACTGCAGCAAGGAAGAGGGAACCTGGGAAAAATTCTGAGTAGTGACATTTGGTAATTGCAAATGGTACAGAGAGTACCAATAACCTTCATCATACTCAGAAACCTTAGAAACGCTGTCTCTGAGTGATGCTTGAGAAAACGAGAAAAACTCTTGTCTTGTAAAATAGAGTGCTCTTCCCTCTTGGTACTCAGCTTCTGCATGAATAGGCTGATGGTGGAGTAGAAGATGCCTTTTGTGAATGTATTTTGCTCCTGTGTTGCTGATATCATGGAGCAACATGGTCCAGCTGGCAGCTTCAGGCCTCCATCTGATGTGCAGAGCTCTGCAAGTCTGGCTGCTCACCAGGGCACCCGGAAAGCAGCATTTCATCTGGTTTAACAGCTGCCCGTGCTGCTAGTGCCCTCACCTGCAGATGGTGCTCAGAGCACGAGCTGGTGCCTTTGAGGCTGTCTGTGTGCATGTGAGTGGTGCAGGGGACAGAGGAGCTTTTCAGGGGACGCACATGTTCGCACATGTCCGCCTGGCATCACTAAGGCTACCTACCTCCCCTGTGTCAGTCTAGCCAAAGTTGGAGCCTCTTCTCTCTAGATGCAAAAGTTAGAGCACATTTGTTCACAAGCAGTATTCCCCTCAGATACTTATCTTAAGGAGAACAAAAGGTCTCTCTAGGTACTTAGAAAAATGAAATTAACCGTCAGTTTTATGTTTTGACTTATGTTATTGGATCAGTGGAGTTCTTGAGAGGTTGTTTGTGGAAACAGAAATAGAAGGTGGAGAAGCTAACATGTCAAGGATGTCTTTTGTACACATAAGAAATCAACAGTAAATGCATTTTGGATTCATGAATTTACATATTTGTATGAAGATATCTTTCTGATAGAAATATGAGGACAGCAGCTGTATGGATCCTGTGCTGAAATTCAAAATACAGTTTCTGCAGGTGCTTTATCCTGTCAAAACACCTACAGCTTTAGTATAGATGAAATTAGAGTTCATATTCTGCTCTTAGTTTTTTGTTTTGGTTTTTTTTTTGTGCAAAAGCAGTATGTATTTTAATTAGCATTTTGTTTTAATTAAATAATTCTCTGTTAATAATGACAGGGTTACCTGCTCCTTTCTCTAGTTACGAGAATTCTTCCACATTCAAGATAGAAGCTTTTCTCATTGATATAAATACATCAATCTAATTGTAAAAGCCTTAGATAAATGGGTAGAACAAATTAATTTAATTCTGTCCTGCCTTACAGTTGCAAGAACATTTCTGTTCAAATATCTTTGCATTGCAGGTCATATATCTCAAAAACTTTTCAAATAAATCCTGCTTATTACTAATTACATTCCCTCTCTCCATGCTATTGAATTCATTTTCCACTATGACACTGTTACAAATATTCCATTTTGTTGCTAGCATTGAAGAAGCTAGCATCCTTAAGAAGTCATTGTCAGCTTGTTTTTACAGTAACATGTGGCTCATAACACGATGGCTTATATTCATTTTTGCCATGTTTAAATATCGAGTTGCTTTTACTTTGCCCTATATAAGAAACCACTGAATGTAAAGGAGAAGGTTAATGTAATAGGAAAAATAAATCAATTTAATGTTTCAACTAATAGCCTTAATAGTTGGCTAAATCTCATCAAAGTTTTGTCTTTCAGGCTAATTTGATAGTAGGCCTAACATCAAGAAAAAATTACTGGCTTGAAAGCAGCTCTTGTATTTATGTCTCATTTTAAGACACGTCAAATGAAAATTAGAAGTAAGGGAGATGATGTTATAGCTCACAGTAAACTCCTAAGCATTTCAGTCAAGTTCAATATGCTTGAATGGCTTGAGAGGTCAATAAAATGTAAGAGCTAGTACCTGCCCTTATTGCACTGGTTTTTATTAATTACAGTTTATTGCAATTCATGTGATTGTTTAGAGGAAGAATGCTGATGGATCTCTATGTGAGTGAATTTCTTGGTACTTGTTTGAATGTTTTCCCTACAACCGTAGCTGCCAGCTCATGTGCTCTTAAATGGAGACACAAAGCAAGAAGCTTCTCTCTAAAATGAGGTATAAGGATATCCCATTTTTGGCTTCATCAATCAGTTTGCCAGTGCTTCCTCCTGATGAGCATGGTCACCACTCCATGGATGGAGAGAATATTAATTATTTCAGAAGTGAACAGATGAGTGTCTAAGAGGTATTGATTTTAACCAGGGACGTGTGTCTGTTCAAACAGTCAGGTAACGGTCCAGGTTCCTAGTGCTAGGTGTTCTCTTTAATGATCTTTCAACTTGGTGTTAATTTTCTGCTAAAATGGGTTTTGGAATCTGAATAATGCATAAACAGGAACATAAACAGAGCTATTTCAGGATCCCCAAAACTAGTGTGCCTTCCCTCCAATGATAAACATCTAGCTGTGTCTGTGAAGTTAGGCACATCAAAATGTCCTTGTCCTGTCTTAAATTCCTAAATTCAAACTAAAATAATACAAAATTTTTATTCAAAAGTTCAAAGCCTGGCCTCAGTTTGTTGACTACTTGTGTGCTGTATCATACCACTTGCCGTACTCTGTGTAGACAGCAAATATGCCTATTGGATGCAGATTTCAAAAAAAACATGGTTAGAAGTTTCCTTGATCCCAATATTTGGATGGATAGTTTATACAGTGCTGTCCCTAGAACATATGCTTTTACTGGCACTAATGAGGACTGTGATGTTCTTGCAATAAGTTTAACTGATGTGATTTGCTCTGATGGGATACTGTCACGAATACTGAGAGAGCTGGTGGACACCTTGGTGAGGCCAGTCACAATGAGTGTCTGAGGACTGGGAGAAAGCGAAAATCACTTCAGTCTTCAAAAACGGGCAAAAAAAAGGATGACTCATGGAACTATCATCCAGTCAGCCTCACCTCAATCCCTGAAAAAGTGATGGAGTGCCTCATTCTGGAGGCCTTCTCTATCCACATGGTGACAACAAGGTGATCAGAAGTCAGCACAGTACCACTAATGGTAAATCATGCTTGGCCAACCTGATCATCCTCTAAAATAAAACAACTGCATGGATGGATGAGGGAAGAGCAGTGGATATTGTTTACCTCAACTTCAGCAAGGTTTTCAACACTGTCTCTCACAACATCCTTCCATAGGCAAACTCATTGTCTTCCATAGGCAAGCTCAGGAAGAGTGGACTGGGTGAGTTAATAGTGAGGAAGATTGAGAACTGGCTGAATGGCAGATCCCAGAGAGTTGTAATAAGTGGCACAGAGTCTAGTTGGAGGTCTGTCACTGGTGGTGTCACCCAAGGTTCAATACCGGGCCCAGAAGTGTTTAACTTGTTCCTCAGTTACTTGGATGAAATGATAGATGCCTCCTCAGCACGTTCACTGATTACACAAAGCTGAGAGGAGTGGCCGATGATCCAGAGTGCTGTGCAGCCCTTCAGAGGGACCCTGACAGGTTGGAGGGATTGGCAGAGCAGAACCTTTTAAAATTCAATGACAAATGCAGCGTCCTGGACCTGGGGAAGAATGACCCCACACATCAGTACAGGCCAGGAACTGACCTGCTGGGAGGTAGCTCTGAGGAGAAGGACCTGTGGGTCCTGGTGGACAGCAAGCTGTCTGTGAGCCAGAAGTGCCCTTGTGGCCTTGCAGGCCAATGGAATCCTGAGGTGCATTAGGAAGAGAATTGCCAGCAGGTCAGGGGAGGTGATCCTGCCTCTCTACTCAGCCCTGGTGAGGCCACATCTGGAGTGCTGTGTCCAGTTTTGGGATCATCAGTACAAGAGAGACCTGAAGGTCCTGGGGTGGGTCCAGCAGAGGAGAAAAAAGATGACTGGGGGACAGGAGCATCTCTCTTACAAGGAGAGGCTGGGGGAACTGAGTCTGTTCAGCCTTGAGACAACTGAGAGGGGACTTCATCCATGTCTGTCAGTACCTGAAGGGAGGGGGTCAAGAGGATGGACCAGGCTCTTGTCAGTGGTTCCAAGCAATAGGACAAGAGGTAATGGGCAGAAACTGATGCACAGGAGGTTCCACCTGAACACGAGGGAGAACTTCTTTACTGGACAGGTGACCGAGCACGGGAACAGACTGTCCAGAGAGGGTGTGGAGTCTCCCTCGCTGGAGGTATTCAAGAATCACCTGAATACAAGCCTGTGCCCTATGCTCTAGGATGATCCTGCTTGAGCAGGCAGGATGGACCAGATGATCCATTCTGTGATTCTGTGACTTGGGCAAAGCATTTGACACTGTACTGAGCATCCTTGTCTCTAAATTGGAGAAGGATGTACTTGATGGAAGGACCACTTGGTGGATAAGGAATTCAAAGGGCTGCACTCAAGAGATCAATGTTNTCCCTCGCTGGAGGTATTCAAGAATCACCTGAATACAAGCCTGTGCCCTATGCTCTAGGATGATCCTGCTTGAGCAGGCAGGATGGACCAGATGATCCATTCTGTGATTCTGTGACTTGGGCAAAGCATTTGACACTGTACTGAGCATCCTTGTCTCTAAATTGGAGAAGGATGTACTTGATGGAAGGACCACTTGGTGGATAAGGAATTCAAAGGGCTGCACTCAAGAGATCAATGTTCAAGTGGAGACCAGTGACGAGTGTTTCCTCAGGGGTTAGTACTGGAACCAGTGCTGTTTAACATATTTTTTGGCAGNTGACTTGGGCAAAGCATTTGACACAGTACTGAACATCCTTGTCTATAAATTGGAGAAGGATGTACTTGATGGAAGGACCACTTGGTGGATAAGGAATTCAAAGGGCTGCACTCAAGAGATCAATGTTCAAGTGGAGACCAGTGACGAGTGTTTCCTCAGGGGTTAGTACTGGAACCAGTGCTGTTTAACATATTTTTTGGCAGCATGGACAGTGGGATCAAGCACACCCTCAGCAAGTTTGCCAACTACACCAAGCTGTGCAGTGCAGTTGAGGTGCTTGAGAGAAGGGGTGCATCCAGAGGGAACTTGATAGGCTGAGAGGTGGGTCTCTGGGAATCTCAAGAAGTTCAACAAGGCCAAGTGCAAGGTGCCACACCTGGGTTGGGTGAATTCCAAATACAAATACAGGCTGGGTGGAGAATGGACTGAGAGCAGCCTTGCAGAGAAGGATTTCAGAGTGTTGGACAAGAAGCTTGGCATGACCCAGCAATGTGAGCTTGCAGCCCGGAAAACCAACTGTATCCTGGGCTGCATCCAAAGCAGCATGGCCAGCAAGGGGAGGGAGGGGAATCTGCTCTGCTCTGGTGAGACCCCACCTGGAGTGCTGCATCCAGCTCTGGGGTCCCAACATAAGAACATGTTGGAGCAAGTCCAGAGGAGAGTCATAAAGATGTTCAGAAGGCTGGAACACCTCTGGTATGAGGTGTGGGAATGAGAGAGTGAGAGATGTTTGGCATGCTTAGAAGAGAAAGCTCTGGAGTGACAGGACAAGAGAGTTAGGGATGTTCAGCATGCTTAGAAGAGAAAGCTCTGGAGTGACCTTACTGCAACTTTTCAGTACCTAAAGGGTCCCCTTTNTGGGGTCCCAACATAAGAACATGTTGGAGCAAGTCCAGAGGAGAGTCATAAAGATGTTCAGAAGGCTGGAACACCTCTGGTATGAGGTGTGGGAATGAGAGAGTTAGAGATGTTCGGCATGCTTAGAAGAGAAAGCTCTGGAGTGACCTTACTGCAACTTTTCAGTACCTAAAGGGTCCCCTTTAGAATGATGGAGAGGGACTTTTTACCAGGGCCTTTAGGAATAGGACAAGGGGGAATATCTTTAAGCAGAAAGAGAGTAGATTTAGATCGACTGTTAGAAAGAAATGTTTTACTGTGAGGGTGGTAAGACACTGGAACAAGTTGCCCAGAGAAGTTATGGATGTCCCATCCCTGAAAGTGTTCAATGTCAGGTTGGATGGGGCCCTAAGAAACCTAGTCTAGTGGAAAGTGTCCCTGCTCATGGCAGGGCAGCTAAGAATAAAGAATTTTTAAGGTCCCTCCTAACCCAAACTGTTCTATGATTCTATGTTTTAACTTGACATATATAAAATATGGAACTTCTGGACAAGGACATGTCACTTTTTTTAATTTGAAGTGTTCCATAACTGATGTGACAAGCCACTGACATTTTTTTTTGAGATTTTGAAAAACATTTTATTTTTACTATGATAACCAAATTTGTAATCTGAGTAGCTTTAAAATCTAAGTCCAGACTATTCAGCCATTAATTAAGACCTTGAAATAAGAGAAAAAGGAAAAGGTAGTATACCTGTCAATCTTGAAAGCGCAGACAGAAATAGCATACTAAGTAGAAGAATCAAAATGGAAATGACACAGGACAAAGATAGAAGCTGACTTGGAACTTGTGACAAGTATAATGGAGTCCTACTGATGTTGATAAATTCTTCCAAAACCAGTAAAGTTTTATTTCGGCTCCCATAGAAAAAGGATAGCATCAAGATACCACTTTAAGAAGTATCCTTTGAAAGTTTCTCTGGCATGAGTTAAGCAGCAGATCACATTGGATGATGAACCTATCTGACCTTAAAATCTCCAATACGTCAAAAAAATGTAGTTAAAAAATAATTGAGGAAATACGCGTAAAACAGTATTACTACACAGTTTTACACATTTTTCTTCAATTTAATTTTTAACAGTCTCTATTTCACCTCCATAACTGTCCCTCTAGGAGCATGATTCCAACATTTAGATAATTAGAGTTCTCACCATTTGACCTTAGAAGTGCCTCAAATGTGTAGTGGTCTGTAACTTGGTACATCTGCAGAATGCCATGCATTACTGCCCTGAAAGCAGTCAGACTCACGTGGAAGCTGCATTGCATCTGAACTAAACATACTGCAGGTGTTTTACAGTCGGCTTCATCAGCGCTGTCTCAAGGATTTCTGCACCATTTGTACTACAGGTACTCATGAAATAAGATTTACCTGTTACAGTTTTAGTACTGTAGATGTGTGTGACTAAATCAGAAAAAGTTTAGAAGTGGGAGAGAATTTAAGTATTTCCTATTTGGTTTTTTTTCTTTAGCTATTGCTTTTCTTATGATTGTTCGTTACCATTATTAATGATTTACAGCATCAAGGCCCATTTGTAAACTCTCGGCTTTAATTCTTACACCTAGATTTCAAGAGAAAGGTTTAAGGGATGGAAACATTAAAAAAAATATAAAAATGAAAACTGCTTTTCCATTCAGGACACCTCAACAGTTGAGACCTATTTAAAATATTTTTATATAGTCACATCATTTCTGAGTTTGGATAAACAGAGAAATCTGGTGCATATTAACAATAACTTTGATAGCTTAGTAATTATCACCAGAAATCGTCATTAAGCCCCCAGATAAACAATGAAATGTCACTTGGCTTCACAACACAATAGGAATAATTTCTACTAATTATTCCTGTGATGAATTTTGCTCATTATCTTTTACTAGAAGAAAGGGAAACAGAAAAATCAATATTTCAGCTCACTTTTTTTTTTTTTTTAATCTGAGAACGCTAGTTATGTATTTTACACAGTTATAAAGGGAACCAGAGGGCAGTCAAGGAGACTAAGAAATATTAAACTTGGAACAAATAGTGATTAACAATAAATGCAGCTGTCATCAGCATGCAAACAACTGCTGATTCAGAGGAAATTTCTGTCCCTTACAGTCTTTCTTTAGGGACTCAGTTTTTCCTTTGCCTTAAAACAATCATCTTGACATCTCTTTTGGATGGATTATCTAGATCAATTTCTGTGTACATTCGTCATCCCTTCTTTCTTCCTTTGCACATATAACGTCTAACTGTAACACTTGTTTCTTCCCACATTTCCTATTTAGCTTTGCATTTAGTTTTGCCTTTTTCGGTATCATCACTCAATCCCACCCCTGCTGATGTAAGATCTTTCCTTAGGTGTCTGAACACAGCTAGAAAAGCCAACGAGCAGTTTACACACAGACATCTTAAGCTGAGGAATCACTTTTGCTTCAAACATTGGTCAACCAGGTTTTCAACTTATACTGAAATTCGATTAACTGTGATGCAAGAGAAGATGTCAGGATTGTGGTCAGGTGCTTTATGGTCTTTAGGGCATCCATAAGGCTCCATCAAAACATCGACTCCATCTAGAATGCATTGCAATTAATGAAAAAAAAGAATCAGTGCTGTTGAAGACTAGAACTAATCAGAAATTTTCTGCTGGAATGTTTTGCCCTCTGAAGATCCTGATCTATCAAGAAGAAATGCTCCTATGGAGTGTGGCACCTGGGGGAAGCCCAGCTTGTTCACCGCTGGGCACCTATCCCAACCTCAACCACCTTGATGCTGTCTCGAACCCCACTTTTGAGCACATGAGGCTCTGAAATTTTGACCCTGAGGTGAAATTAGAGAAAGTCAAAGAATAGGATTGATTTTAGATTATTTTGCTTGTCAAAAGAAAGTTGATTTAAAGTTATGTATAGCACTCTGTAATTTTTGCAGAAAATGTGTACACCTGAGAATGGTTTCATCTGGTTTTTTTTAGGGTACTTTTCTTCAGCAGAAAGGGATCATCCTTTGGGAATGACTGCTTCCTTCCATTTTTTAGAAAGCCTAGATTAGATTTCAATATAAAACTTTTAGACATGACAGCTGGGACAGAAGAATTTTTCCCAAAATGACATTTAAAGTCATATTTATGTTTATACTTATAATTACTGTTACAATTGGGTATATGTATACATATATAATCACATACAAAGATATATACAGAGAGATGAATTCAAATTAGGCAAGAGATTTTGGTCATTTATTTTCCATTTTTTTAAGGATATAGTTTTGAAATCTCAATTTCTTGCAAGTGACAGAGTTTTCATAGAATTCTGTGTAAAACAAATATTTTTCTTTGGAATCTGAAGTCTGCTAACCACAGATGTGAATGAGGTAGCATTCTAAGAGAGTTTCAGGGAAAATAGAGCATGAAATTCAGAGTATTCCTGCTGTTTTGATATAAAAACAAAACTGTTTTTTCAATGTTGAAAAATAGTATTTTCAAGAGCCATACCTTGCTGACTATATTCAGATGCTTTTCATCGAAAGACTGCACATAGAATAAAAACATCTAAATACAATGCATAATTTTCAGTCTCACAGTGGGGCTATGATATTACAAGACAAGATGTACACTAATTTACCATTGCTAGTTGAGCTGTTTCAGTGTGACAATGAGTAATTGACCACTAGGTTTGGAAACAGATGTAAAGTGGCAGGGCAATGTCTCCAGTGAGGTTATTCTAAAACACTTGCTTTCTTAGCTTCCAGTATAGACAGCTCTGGACCAAGATCCATTAATGAAACTGTTAACTAAATTAAATCATGACTCACTTTAGAAATAAAATTTGGTATATGATATTTAGAAGGCCTTCTTGTGTACTAGCTAAACACCCCACAAACCTCACAGTAGCCTCACTTGCATATCAGTTGTGAACAGAAAGCTCCTGAGTGGGTTTCCCACACTCATCAAAGAGTTCTGTGACAGAGTGGTGCTGAGCACTCAAGTCTACCTTCACACTAATGGTCTAAATACTGGCTCCTTTGTCTCTACTCCCAGTGGAACAAACATAGATGCATGCAACTTAAATTTATAAAGAAATTTGATATAGAAGAGTGTAGGAGAGTTAAAGAATAGGTAAATTCAAAAGCTGAGGTTGTATCTAGGCTGAACATCTTTATGACAGCAAAGAAAATAACTAGCTGTAAGCAGCTAAAGGACGTTCTGTGTTTTCAGATACATATGCTGCTCCAGTTCCCATTCCCAAGGTTGTTTACTATTATGGCACCATGGCTTGTGATATCAAGTCATCTCATATAATGCTACTGACATTTCAGTGCATGTCAAATACATTTCAGGACTGGATGAAAGCATGAGATTTTTAAAAAATGTATGTCTCAATGTATTCCATTGCATTTCAAGCAAGAGCAGCTTTGGAAATGTGTCTTTGCTACCTTTTAAGAAACAGAAGGCTGAATTCCATGGTTACACCCTGGCATCTGCAGAGTTTTCTCTGCAATTTGGAGCAAAACAGGGAGCAAAATATTTTAAATCATTTATTGATAACTGGACCATTGTAGGCATTTGGTTCTATTACTGGAGCATACAGTATGTTTATTTGTGTGACATTGGATGCAATCTCTGACTATTTGTATTATTTGTACTATTATAGTATGGTGAAAATATATGGCTAGATAGAAAAAGCATGTCTATGTCTGGTACTATTGGTTTTGCAATTTTGTGCTTATTTACTTGGTTAAAAGTTATGCAATGTATAATGACAAATTATGTACACATGACCCATAAGTTATTATCACAGAATCTCTGTGATAGTAAAGAAGATGATTTTGATTTACCTGAAAACTGATATCTAAAGAGAATTGAGAAAAAAAAATTGTCTTTTGTTGTAATGGAAACGGAAAATTTATGTTTTCAATTGCCCGAATCACATCCACTAGCAGTACTCAGAAAAATGTACAGAATGCAGAGTAGCATTAGATCCCAAAGAGCATGTGTTACATATTTTATTTCAGAACATCAGTTATACTTCTGAAGTAGGATATTGAAGTTACCAGCATATCAGAAAATTATGCATAATTTAACATTTTTGGAGAATTTAGTCTCAGGCTTCCTAGTTAGTTGTTCAGTGACTAAATTTTTAGATCGCTGCCCTGAGTTTGGTGCCTGGTTTCAGTACAGTGCTTTAGGAGACATAACTTCCAAATAATGAGATTTGCAAACTGTGCTGAGCAACTTAGGCTAGCCAGCAGGAACTGCTAGGAACAAAGGTGGGCTTAAGCTGTCCTCCAGTACTTACAACTTTAGTGCCAGTGGGACACACGAAACTGAAACTCTACTGCATAGGGAGCTATTATTCATTTCTCATGAAATGTATCTGGAGAAGCCAGTGGTGATCCTGGCCTAACCTTTTATCCAATAAGTCATGATTAAAGTACTCACCCAGGCTGCAGGAAATGCAGATCCAATTGTCTCCTCTACTTAATAGGATTCAACCCACTCCCCGATGTCCCAAAAAAACATCATAATGGCCACACTATAGGCTATTCTGTGTAAAGGCTTTCTCAGTCCCATGAAAGCTGTTTCATGCTGTCTGAAATAATTGAAACTAGTGCTAGTGCTTTTGCAGTTGTAGTGTTCTAAGAATAATAATGGAAGAAAAGCTTGGTGGGGAAAGGTAATATCTCCTATAAGACCATCCGATGTAGCTGCAAGAAAAGGACAAGCTCAGGGTCATCTAAGACATTCCCCAGATCTACAGCAGAAATTTAATTTCAAAATAATACATTTAATGAAAAAGATGTAAGGCTAAAGAGAGAATTATTATGGCACTTGGAAATGCAGACTTTGTCCCTACTCAGATAAGTACTTAACACCCATCACTTATTCATGGGATGAGGACTTGGCATTTAGATAGCTGATTTAGATGGCTCTAGCTCCATTGTTGTTATATCCATTCACTGTGTAAAAATGGATAAAACAGGACATGCAGCTGGAAGCTGTGAACGATTACATTTTTTTCTAGCACAATTATTAAATACTCATATCCCTGTCAGCACACATAGCTTTATGTCCTGGTAGCTTGGGAAAGATGTCCTCATCAAAGGCAATATGTCAGGTTTGTCAAATGTGTTTCAGTGAGTTATTTCAGATTGTCTCACCTTTATTTTATGTGGAGCGCTGTCTCTTGCATGAAATTTCTCACACCAAGTGGCTTCTTCCAGCAGAAAACACCTGGTTTTCACCAGAGATGCTTGAAAACTGTTTTCCATTCTGGGCTGGGTGCTCTGGGATCTGCCTTTCCAGGTACTCACCTCTATGGTGGACACCTTCAGGGCTCTGCTTGGGAAGCTTTCAGGCTGGGCACACATGGAGCCCACCAGTGTGTCTGCAAGGACAGTGGTGATGCTCATAGCCCTGTCTCCCAGCTCGGTTGTTCTGATGTCTTTTCAAAGTGACAGCTGTTACCTTCATCTCTCCTTTTTTCTCCATTATTAATTTTTACTGGAAAATTAGAAAGGCTCACCTGTGAAGTCAGAGGCCATGTATGGTCTCCATGAGGGAATAACTCTGGAGGTATTAGCTGAAGTTTGGAGAATACATTTTTACTGTTTTTCATAATTGCATGGAGAATGCCAGTTAAATATCCAGCAGCCAGGATAACATCCCGAGGTCTGCAAGTACAGCTAAACTGTTGTCCAGACTGCCAATCCCTCATATTCTGGTAACAACCTTGTCATTATTGCTAAAAATATTAACATTTTACTCTCCTTTATCTTGAAAAAATTGAGTACTGACAGCTGTAGCCCTTAAATTTTTGGGCAACTCATAAAATCACAGCAAATTCAAAAATTTTTTGAAATAGATTTTCTCTAGGATTCTTTTATACTTTAGCCTTGCTTTTAACTGGTGAAATTTAGTTATATTTGAAGTATACAATTCCTTCCTGACCTGTCCTATTTTGCCTGTCATTGACAGAAACGGTTATATTATACAAAAAAAACATGGGGTGAGCGGAATAAAATACAGATTAGGACAAAAACCAAAAATACTAATTCACATTCTTGGTTAATTAGTACAAAAGTTTATTTTAAAAATACGGTCATATAGGGAATCTTTTGCTGGAAATTCTATGCTGTAGACCTTTAATAATACACAGAAAGCATAAAATACAAGTACATCAAGGCTTAAATTTAGTTTGAAAGATAGTTAGCCCTGTAGGTCTCAATTTCCTTGTTGCAATGATGTTTTTTGCACAAATATTTTTCATTAATGGTAAGCATTAAAATCAGAATTAAAACTTCATGGATTAGTCAAAAATCCAGGTAATGTATGTTTATACAAAGTCCAAGGAAGCAAAGAATGCATTTCAGCTTGGCATTGTGGTGTCTTTAACAAGGTCATGATTTTGCCCAGAGCCCTCTGACTGCTGCTACAGGGCAGCTGTAAAGGAAGAACCTGTTGGCTGGCACTTAACAGTTTCTAGAGTTGGAAACACTTAGACCACTGGCAGTCTTGTCCCATTCACTTCTCAAAATAATGATACTTCATAACAGGGTGTGATTTCCTGCTTACAGGGATGGCAGATGCAGAAATATTGCCATAGCTTGTGGAAGTAGTTAGAGCTGAAACATGCACCAAAAATGGAGTTTTTTTGAGACGGCATCATCCAGCGCAGGCAGCTGCCATCCACACAGCAAAGAGCCTTCTATGAGCTATAACCAAAACTGTTACAGAGAAATGAAGAAACTTTGCACTTGAAAACAGAACTTTGTTCGCATTTTTTTATTTCTTATTTTGATAAAATTTTCAAACAAGTGTTGGAACTAATGCTCTTTGTACTTCAGAATGTGTATTAGAGAAAAAAAAATTGCTATGACTTCAACTTAATATACTTTTATTCAAGTTGCTATATTAGGAACGCTATATCACATATTTAGAGATGCTTTCACATTGACAGACCACATTGTTAATCTTTATTATAATTTGTATTAATTTTTATTTTTCCAGTGCTAATTAAACAGTTTTAACTTTCTGAGATATTTTAACATTAGCAAAGTGTGACAATTAGACAATGATCAAAACAAACCGCTCAAAACTTCTGATTCTATATTTCTTATTGCTCCCACACTGTGAAAATTGATGACACATTGACCTTTCTTTCTGATTTAGAAAGAAAACATGTTTTTATTTGTGTTTTTTTTATCTAAAGGAAACTCCATTTATGGATTGGACCCTATTGTGACTCTGATACTATGGGTAGGCAGCTAGCCATCACTTAGAAGAAGCAGGCACCTCCAGAAAATGTTTCTAAAATAGGTTTTTCACACTGTTGTGATAAATCATCAGCTAGAGATGATAATTCCCCTGCACTGGTTGGGAAATGTGTTACAGTAATTAGTTTAGACTTTGACCGAACACTGAGTTGTCTGAAGTCTCATCCAAAATGGACCCAAATTCAGAGATAATTTATTTATTACTACTGCAAGTGACTGTAAGTAGTTACAGTAAAAAAACTGTCCATGTGATTGTTTAGATTTGAGTAACTGATGGGGAGGGAACATTATTTTAATTTACACTATTTTAGAGTTCCCCAGAAGGGTTTCTTTCATTTATTTTCTTTCTATTTTCCTTCTATTGCATTCCTCTTGTGGATTTATATTTTTAAAAAATCTAAAATATTGGCTCCCCTGAATCTGTGTTTGCACCACTTCTGATTTTGTCCTAATGTCTTTAGGCACATAAATCAACTAATTACCTAAATCCAAGCAATTGCCAGACCTGCAGCAAACACAGAATTAAGAATCCTGATTAGCTGGTGAAGATGTTGGCTTTCCTTCTTTCTCGATGTTCTTTAAGAGTGGATTATGTTTTGAAAATAAACAAAGTCATGGGGAGGCTAAGCTTTAGAAAAACACATTTTCTGATCAATTACTCTTTTCCCAGGAGTGATATATGATAGATGTAATTTTTCTTGAACTGCAGAATCTAAATACCCTTAGCCTTGTTCTACGGCTTCCTCCAATTCCACTCAGAAAAGTGCTCTCTCTGAGTATAATTGGGACCCCTGATGCCACGTTATACTCCAGAGAACTACAGTAAGAACCAAACTTGTGATTTGTACTGTTCTGCATACAGACCGCATTATGCAGCACTACTGTCAGTCTAGGACAGCAAAACTTGGGGGTTTTGCCAATTATTTTCTTTCCCAGTTAAGACTTTAGAGTGATCTGAGCTCTGCTGAATTAAATAAAAGATTCCTGGTGGTGACAGCAACTCAATCCATGGAAAACAGTCCATTCTGCCTTTTTCATATAGGCAAAACCTCACAGCTCCATACTCACAGGATTTTGAACACTTACTTCAGGATGCCACTAAAATATTCTTCTTGATTCAGCCATGCCATCAGCAGTCTGTGTGCTTCATGAGAAAAGTACATCCAATATTTCGTGTTCAAATTACACCCGGGGAGAGCAGGAAACTTCTTTTATCTGTGTTTTCACCAATGTTAACTGAAGTACAGAAAAGGTTAAAGACTCCCTATACAGCAAAAGCAGATATACAGATGCTCCAAACCCAGCCCTGAG
Organism: Ploceus nigricollis; assembly: GCA_013399945.1. Classification (NCBI taxonomy): domain Eukaryota; kingdom Metazoa; phylum Chordata; class Aves; order Passeriformes; family Ploceidae; genus Ploceus; species Ploceus nigricollis. Next base: position 167,531 of record VXBC01010005.1, on the reverse strand, counting down.
CCAGGCACAGTCCCAGATCTGTACAGCTGCATTCCTGTGGCTGGGAGCCATCAGCAGGGCCCAGCTGAGAAGAGGATGTGTCTGGTAAAAGCTTGGTTTCCTGATGGCCAGGCTGCAGCTGTGCCATGGCCCTCAGGGATGAAATATGGGCAGAAAAAGACCTGCACTGGCTGCCCTTGGGTCAGCAGCATGCCCGTCCGGGATTTCCCAGCCACACATGCAGTCTGTGGAGGAGCTGGACCAACTCAGGCAAACCTTGTGCTTTGGAAGGTAGCAGTATGCCCACCTGTGTTCCTTGAAAGTCTAGGGAAAATTATTTTAGAAAGTACTCAGTAACTTTACAAGCCCTGAGAGCTGTTGCAGCATGCATTTCTGAAATATTCTGTAGATGCCTTGATTCATTACATAAAGCTATAAAAAGCCAGTAAGACCAGACACGTGTCAAAGCTTTTAGGCATTACACAGTCCAAATAGAAATGTTTAGCACTGCTCATTAGTGGAGTTACCTGATATGAAACAGGCAGTCCTGGGGTCTTCCTCAGTTTGCTTGCCTATGATAGCTTGCAAAATTGTTGTTTAAGTAAGCAATTAACTCGTTGTGTTTCCCAAGACGTGTTTCTAAAATTGAGGGTGTACCTGTAGAACAGTCAATCTCCTCCTGCGGAGAGTTGAAACTCTAAAGTTTCAAGTGGCTCTGGGCTTCATTGTTCTTGTTTTTCCTCCCAAGACTTGCATTATGTGGGGATATAACAGCTTTTCAGTGCAGTGGATGACAGGACCATTGTGTTGTGATGGGGTGTGTATGTGTGTGTAACCATGGCTACTACCATTTTTCAGACCATTTTTTTCCTTTTACATCACTGCAGTCATACTTTTAGGTTTACATTTTTTGGCTTCATTCTGTTCATTTCTGAACAGGAGCCTTTGAAATGGAAGTCTTCTGTGATACAGAGTTTTCCACTATCTCCTGTCTTCCTGACTTTGTGAAAAGGGGTTAGAGTTGAATTATTTACAATTTGACTGAACCTTTTAAATCTTGATCACTTCTAGGCAAGTCTCCAAGCTCACATCTGCTACTGACACTAAGAGCTGCTGTTCATGACACCCTTCAGTAAGAGCATCCTTCCTCGAGATAAAGCCCAGCAAAGCCCCCTTCACCCCTTTTATCCCAGTGTGCAATGGGAGCAGGTCCTGAGCCTAAGTCTGCCAACATCAGTTAAATCTTTTCATCTACTTCAGTGTTCTTGTTCAAGCCCTACAGTAAGTGAGTCTTTCCCACTGTTAAGCAGCAAGCAGGAGGGTCTGAGCTGTGGTAATGCAGAAGTTCAGGGATACAGAGCAATGCTATGAGTCTGTCAGTACATTCAGAGGGAATGTCACTTGGGAGACCCTAGCTAAGAGTTAGAATTGGTCTCTTAAAACCTGTTTTTCTGCCTTAGATATAAAAGGCACTGTCACTTATCTTCACCAAAAAAAAAAAAAAAAAAAAAAATTAGGCAAAACCAGTTCTTACAACTCAGTCAAGCAGCAGAGCTATCTAACCTCTGACAGAAAAATACTGAAAGCACTAAAGAAAATTCTGCTGGTTTAATGGCTGCCACTGTTTCCTTCAGATCATTTAAATCAGAATGTGACTTCATGTAAACATCAGAGCAAAGCAGTATAAGCCTACAAAAAATCAGCAGAGCTCTTCCAACTGTGACTCTGGCCCCCAAGGCACACTTTGAAACTGATAAGTAATTTTTTTCAGGCTGGCTATTAAGAACAATCCATGACAATGGCTAATGGAAATAGCCAGTTCCAAAATGTAGGGCTAATCTATTTCCTTCAAAAGAAATGGAGTTAATCAGTTATTACCATTAGCTGCCCTGCTTGGGCACAGCTTCTCCTGGAACATGCTATCTGTGTGGATTCATAAAGCCTACCCTGTAAACTAAGTGCTAAATATATTGTAGCATAAATTTTCATTCTGCTTTTATAGAGGACTACTTTTTACTTTATTTATACATATGTATGTATTGATCCCACCTTTTGACAGGACAGATGCCAGTTACTGATAGTTAAAAAACACCATTAAAATATTAGACCAGTATGAGGTGATAATGTGGCTTATATTGCCTGGCTGTCATACCAGCTTCCTGGCCAGGGAGTTGGAAGGATTTGCTGAAGAATAATAATTCTAAATTTGCTGTACTCATGAGTGCAATTAACTGAGAACAGACTTCAGGGAATAAGGAGTCTGCTGCTTCTGGCTAAGGAGTGATTAGTAACTGGCATAAAACTTCACTGTTCGGGTAAATACAAGAGTGAGACATTAAAATGCTGGAACCATCTAAGCTCTCCTTATCACTACTTATGACTACTGACAACAGGCGTGTTTGTGATATGACATGAAGCCAGAATTAACTTTACATTTAGAATTTTCTATTCTGCTCACACTTTATGGAGACAGCATTGCTGTCTGAGTGATTGGTTATCAGTGCAGCTTTTTGCTTTGCTGCACTCTTCTCAAGTCACATTTGCTTTTCACACAGTCTGTTTTGTCACAGTTCATGCTACCCTCATTAGTATTTTAATCAATGCTCAGAAGAAGTGTAGAGGAAACTGCTGGTTGGTTAAAGCTAACATTCAAACATCCTAACCCTGGAGCCATGGTGATTTTGCTTCTGCTGCCCCTTGAGACCTGCTCTGACATTGGATTCCCCAGCTGTACCTCAGGCAGCAGCCCAGTTGCCTGGCCCTGATGGGCAATGTCCCCGTGTGGTTGGTATCCCATGTGCACACGCACTCCCAGACCCCACCACATCACAGCCTCAGAGGCTGTTGAAGGCAGTCTGTGAAGCAGCTGTGGGGATGCAGGTGAAGGAGCAGACTGTGCCCTTACCTCATCTATAGACTGCTCTTTAGCAGTGGTGTGGATAGAGCCAAGCAATCCTCTGATTGTAGGTCTATGTCTCTCTTCTGCCACAGCCAGAACAATCCTTCATTTTATGCAGAATATCAGGCCCGGAATGGTGTGCCGCTCAAGATGCTATTTTATCTGATTTTTTTATTCATGCTATTGAGAACCTTGTTCTAATCCCACTTTCCATAAAAATTCATCCCCAAATGTGTTTCTTTCAGCCATAATCCCCCCTTTTTTATGTCTTAGTGAGTATCCCATAATTGGCTCTTCTTGCATTCCTTTTTTTTTTTTCCTCAAATATCTTTCTCTCCCTCCTTCTCAGAACAAATTTTTGACTTTTCAGGCACTCGAGGCTTCTCCCCTTCTCAGGGTATTTCTCAGTATTTTTACCACCATCAAATTTTCTTTCAACTTTTTCTTCCACTTCAGAAAATGTGTCTGATATTTTACTCTTAAAGTTTTTTTTTCCCATCTGAGGCTGACTACACTTTATGATCCAAGGGAAGAATAGTAAATGTTGTGATATCAGACAGTGGATCATAATATAAGTTTTGAGACAGATGTATCTTGTGAGCCCACTCTGAGCAGATAGGAAAGTAAACACATATGTGAATAAGCACCAAATTTCTCAGTTTCTTTAAGTGCAAGTGCAAAATGTTTCTGCCCAGATATATGGAAGAATTGTTGGGAGAAACCATGCCAAAGTTAGTTCATGGCAGGATAAATTACCACTTATGAAGATGCAGGGACGTTAAGGGAGAAAAGGCAGGCCTGCTGAACCTGTGATCACCATTTCAAGGCACAGCAGCCTTTTGAATGTGGCTCTGTGCTTGCTGGTTCAGTGCAGGAACAGTTACAGGAAACAGAAACACATCACAGGGTAACCACTGCAGCCCTGTTGGCCCTGAGATTGTGCCAAATGCTTCCTTGCCATGGACTGAACAACTCAGTGTCTGACTCTGTCCATTTGTGCTACCACACACAGATTTTCTAACTAGAAGATAGCCAGGTAGAGTTTGTAGTGCTGAATGGGCAATTCATTTAGAGCATGACTAATCTATAGGTCTGTGCAAAAGCTTTGGAGAGCATAACTCATTCAGAGCCCTGGTGGATTTGGATACTTGCCAGCTGCATAAATAAATCTGTCTTTATGATTGATTTAAGAGTGTATCTGCTTCTCAGTCTTTTCCCCTGCCACCCTTCCCAGACACAACAAGTGATTGCCTGAGCTGTCGGGCTAAGTGTTGGTTCTGTCCAGACTACCAGCTGCTGCAAAGGGAGACAATATTTACCCAGGTCAAGCTGCCCCTCTACCTCAGAGATGTACAGAAACCTTTCAGGAGGTAGAAGTTTCCTTTGGTAAACTATGAGGAGGGGTCAGGTTCTAAGCTCTAGTGACAGTGGCAGGTCACAAGACTTAGTCTGCCATTCCCACCAGAGCATAGTCAAGGTGAGGGTAGGACAGCAGGGACAAGGTGACCAAGACAAGAAATCGCAGAGCCAGGGCATTGTGACAGGTTTTCCTCTCATGAGAGGTGGTGGAAGCTCAAGGGGAAAAGGGTTCTGCAGAAAACAACCTCAGGAGCATTGGGCTCACAGTGTGTGAGTCACCACCTGTACAAACCACTCCTGAAATGTTTGTCAGTAGACTACCTAAACTCAAGATATTTCTCAGTGGCAACCATCTTTTTGTTTCATAATTTGTTAACTATTTAACTATTTTTGGTGCACTGTAGTTTGCTTAAAAAGGCATCAGTTTCAGAACACTACTACATCTATTAAATATCAGCTTGTGTCATTAAATTTCCCCTATTCATACAAGTTGGAGAGCTAAAGAAAAGGTTGAAATACTACAGTTCTTTCCCTAGAAATCAACAGCCTGTATTACTTTCAATCCATTAAATCATTGCTCTCTTATTAATAGAATCCAAGTTTTTTTCTAATATTTCCTGTTTTTTAAAGGGAAAAGTTCAGGGAATATTAAAATTATTGAAATTCCACTGAAGTTAATAGAGCCATACCACATGTGACCCATAAAAGAACTGCCTGCTCCTTTCAGTTCTACAGAATGCCATCAAACATTAAACCTCTTGGGAATACCTGAATGATGACAAAAATTTTTTTGTAGAGGGAAACACAAATGTTCAAAGATATTGTCACATATCCTAAGATATTGTCCAACCTAAATCAGTGCAATACAGGTGTCAAAGCCTCATTTGGAACTAGACTGAAGGGTCAGATCCTGAAATTGTTCCTGGGCTGTTTTCCTCCTTTCTTAAGATGACATGATTTTCTCAGAGTAGAGATTAAATCAAAAAACACCCAATAATTTAAGTGTTTGTACAAACTAGGAATTTATTTTCATAACTCAAATTCCTCTTAATTGCTACTGGCTTTATAGGAGATGTAATAGGAAAGGATGTCTATATTAGTAGCTCTTTGGTCAGTGAATGTAGATGTAGTATAAATTATTACATTTTGATATACCCTGAGAGTGTGTTTGTAAAGAAAGATATTAATATTTCAGTATCTCTCACAACTTGACCCTTTAGATCTATACCTGGGTAACTGAGAGCTTGTGTAATCCCAAATAATAAAGATGAATCTTGCTATAGATATTAAAAGGAAAAAAAATCCAAGTCAGCAAATGCCTTTTATATGGATTTTCTCAGTCACAGAATCCTGCTGCTGCAGTGCAAAATGTGACAGCCTGCTCATCTGTGGCAGCTGCAGCAAAGGCAGTGACACCATGGATCTGTGAACTCAAACAGCCACACAGGTACTTTTTACAGGGTTTTGTTACAAGTGGTCTTTATGAAATGCTTGTCTCAGGCATGTGACATTGCTGTGTGTGTGGCAAACACCCTAAAATGCCATAGAGTAGTCAATATGCAGTAAAGGCACCCTGGACCCTCAACACCATTTTCTCCACAAAAGCTCCATTATGAAGGGTTCAGTAGAACCCTGTGACTTGAAGTGACAGAGATAACCAACTCTGAGGGGCAGTAACCCAGGTGGGGTTACATTGCTAAAATTTCAGAAATTGCTACAGAATAGGAATAACAAGAGTTTTTGTGCCACATCATCCCTAAGTTCCAAACTCACTAACTTTCATACTCACCTACGACGTAGAGTTTGCCATCTCCCATTAGAATCTAAGCACCTCACAACACCTGGAAACAGCCAGATGACTGGAGAGGAGATTCTTAGAAGTGAGTTTAATTCACCAACAAAAAATGCTTTTTAGAGGGATTTTACTTGTGTACTGGCCTCTTTAGCGTGGTAAGATTGTACCTGAGTGATATTCATGGGGTAAAATCTCCTCCACCTAAGATCACTGTTCTGTCTTCTAACTTGAGTTAGTTGCCAAAGTAATTTCTTTTTAAAAGAAACCTAAAAGAGCAGAAGATTTTTATCCCATGTAACTTGATTAGTACCTCCTCTTGAAGAGGAGTCATAGGATCAGGTCCTTGCTAGGTCTGATTTAGGGAATGGCTTTGACTCCAGATGTCTCATTTCCCTTTGATCACTCTCTCACTCTGCTGCCTTTGCCTCCATTATTCCAGGGCAGGCCTTACCTGTTCTACATTGCAAATGCAAAACTCAAAAATGAAGGAAATATTCACACCTTATCTGGGGCTGGACTTTCTACTGCGTACCTCTTCTTGGTTCATGTAAATGTTTCCCATTTCCATGGATGTTCTGCTGAGGGTGTTAAGTGGGAGCAGTGTGTTTAATTTAGAGCTATTAATTACACTGCATCAGAGTACTGAATTTTGAAAATAAGGTCCTTTGTGAATCTTTGACTCTTTAACAGGCTCAGGGAATAAAACTATTAAGTTCAGGCTTCGTAGTAGTGAGAAACATGCAATTAATACTCGTTTTGGTCTAACTACACAAATGCCAATAAAACCCCCCTGCCTGTAGCTCGATGAGGATCTTCTCCTTCTGCCCTCACAAAAGTTTGAATTAAGCTCTCCTTGTCTTTCAGACAGACTGCTCTGAAGCATTCCATTTTGATAGCAGAGTTTGAAAAAGATTAAATTTACCTTCTGCTAAAGATCTGAAACATGGTTTAGAAAAAAATAAAATTCTACCACTGCATGTAAATGTCCTACTTAGAAGAAGATAATAGCTATGGTTACAGTAAGCAAACCATGTCTTCTTAAGTTTTTAAATGAGAAACTTTTGCTGCCAAACACCTATATTCATTTTGCATGTCTCCTCTTATATGTTTTGACCACCAGCCTTTTTCTAAGTATGACACAACATGTGCAGAGCAGCACCAAAATTAGGGTTTTGATATCAAATCCTAGTTCAGGTGACCAAATATGTACAGTTGTTTTCCAGTTAATCATCTACTGTAAAGGGAACACATAATTGCCTTTATGTCAGTCTGTATATGAGTGTCAGATTATTTTGAAGCACTAATTTTCAGCTTCTGATAAGCAGATTGCCCAGTCTAAGGACTACTTCTAAATACTATGTGGAGAACATAAGAAACAGACCTATTATTAGACTTATGTTCTCTATTCAGCAGCCTGTTTATTATAATATTCTTGGAAATATATATAAATTTTTTTGGAAGGCCAGCATCCAGCCACTTAATCCATGAGCACTATCAAATCTAAAAGACCTTATGTTGATTTGCACAGAAGCCCTGAGAAACATAAACCAGACATTTTGACTGTGTTTGTACACATACAGAAGGTAGTGTCAGGAAGGAGCCATAGGCACTGGATCACAATTATCTCTGCTATTAAATGTTAAAATTATTCCTGGAACATACTTGGGCTCAGGCCAGCTTGCATTTTCCCATACAGTTCCTGAGCACATTTGGAGAGTTATTAAAAGGAGGAGACCACATTGTTTCTGTCTTGGAAAAAAAGTATTTGTTAATATGGCTATGGGTGGATTCAAGCTAGCCAGTTTCAGTGACAGAGTGTTCCTACCACACAGAAAGTCATAAACACAGGTAGTCTTTTTGTAGTTGTCTCACTTTACTCCAATTTGAGTAAAGTATCCAGTCCCCATCCTCTCTTGTTTATGAGTGTTTGTGTGTATGATTGAGCACCTTTCTAGTTTTTGCCCTGAGGTGGCTTTCGCCAAATAGCAGCAAAGATTACAGTTAGGAGAGATGTAAATGTCAGAGATGTTTTTAAGTTTCTACCTACTTCAGCAAAAAGATCTTGCTAGCATGGGTCAAATCTGATATTTATATTGCATATGTTACTTTGGTTCAGATTTTTGTTCTGAGGACACTCTGTTTTCCTATTCTTTTGGAATTGAGTCATAAATAAATTTCAATTTATAAGCAGTCATTTTTACAGTGCTTGCATGTTTGTCTATCTTCAGTATTCATGCAATTTGTACTCAGGTCTTAAAGATACTTGCATATTACCCCTCACTTCTGAGCTGTTTTTCCTTTGTAAAACATCAAGAAAACACCAGCTTGTGTCCCCAATAAACAATACAATCCCCATATGACAGGTGCCACACGTTGCTACATTTAGTTAGAAAGACAAACCACTTAAAATGCTTTTAATGCAACATTCATTTGACAATCAAGGCTGTAAATCATAATTTGAAAAATTGCAGTGACAAGATATTGTGGTTCCTGAAAGGCCACACAGGGAGACAAGAGGGAGCAGGAGTAGACATGTGAGCAGAGAGGAGCAGAAAAAAGAAGGAAAGGAAGGGTAGAGGAAGGGAGTTCTTTGCCCTGCATAACAGGATAGCTGTTTCTCCTAAGGCTTGTCGCAGCATTTGCCGCAGTTGAGTTGAGTCACAATACACAGAGAATCACCATACACTATCAGAAGGCTTTAAACATTCACCCATACCTCATCAGAAGGCTTCAAGCACCTGCCCATACAGAGCAACATCACATCAGGAGGCTTCAGGCATCCACCCTTCTTGTTCTTTAGCCCAGCCTTTTACACCCCTGATTGTTCATGCATTGCACCTGTGTGCCCTCTGTTCCCTTTGGTGGTTGGTCAGTGCACCTGGGCACTCCATGGCTCATTACCTCCAATGCTGCTCGCCTGCTTCTCACAGCTGCACCCATTGGAGATGAGGCTCCACCCAGCCCCACTCCCAATTACCACAAACTGTGTGCCTACAAAGGTTGTCCCCAAGACTGCAGCTTGCATAAAGGTCTCCTGCCATTTCCCTTCCTCACTTCAAGCTACAGACATGCATAGTGATCAACTTAACAAGGAAAAAATAAGACTGTTTCCTTTCATATTTTTGATGGGGGTTTTCTCAAAGATTGACATCTATTATATTACATATGTTGTTTAGCAGTTAGCCAGGAGTTGCTGGGTAGTTGAAATGCAAATATGTTCATGCCCAAACCAAAACATAATAGAGCACAGTTTTTGTGACTAAAGTTGTTACAATCTATGCTACAGAAAGGAGACACATTAAATATCATTTGAACAAGATAAAATCAGTGTAATGAGTTAATAAAATTAATTTGGTGTGAAATTCAGTTCATGTAAAGGAGCTAAAATAAATCTCTGTTAGTGGCGTACAAGCAGTACATGGGACTTCTGTAGAGAGCAGCCTTCATGCCTTGGCAAAAGTCAAAGTACTTCATAAAAGTCAGTATTATTCATTTTTATTTGTGTTACAAAAGATTACAAAGAGTGTTGAAATATGTGAAGACGTTGTCCTGAGAGGTCCAACCAAGGAACAACACCCTGTGCTATCAAGAGTAAACTATCAGTAAACAGTGAATCTGCGGCTTAAAATGTCAGTACAAACTGAACTATAGAATTCCACACATAGGAAACATGTAAAAACAAATAATAAAACCACATATAAAGCACACTTTTTTTTTTCTAAAAATGTTTGCAGTTTATACTTCACCTGTTTTGTCAAAGAGAGTTTCCTCTGCAGTGTTACAAACCTGTGATACATTTTATATTTTTAATTCTGGAGGGATGAAAAATAATTGTAAGATGTATATGTACAGAATAGCAGGTGTAGTGGTTCTGAAAATATTTCTTCTTTTTTTTTTAGCCTGAAAGCACAATATATAGGTCCACAGGAAATAAACTCCAGATACACTTGCAGGCCATTCTTAGTAATTTGATTTTTTGATCAAGTTCTCTGGGAAAATGCAGTCTTCTTCTAATCAGCTAATTGCACATCTAGAAAATTTTGGAGCTCTTTAGTTCAGAGTTTTTTCTGTTTATATAGTTGCACAGTGTTTCTGAAAGAAACATCTCAGCTTTCGTTGTGTTGTGGTAATATCCATTCCACAAACTCCTCCCTAAGAATTGGTAAACCAGGTCTTCCTTTGCATAGTAGTTTCTTTAATATATTTGTTATTACAAATTCTAAACACAGTTCTTTTTCTAGACTAGTGGGCGAACATAATTATTGACTGCAAAAGGAAATTCAGATACATTGTGTGATATAGTTGTTTTCCAGAGTAGTGACTTCAAGTAAACCAAAATTTTAAGGTGTAGATATAAAAGTTTCCTACCTAGAAAGTAACTCAGTATCTTCTGTTCATATTGAAAAAAGATAGTAAACTCTATAAATTCCTCAGAGGTGACTTTTTTCTTTTGCTGAAGTACACCAGATACTTGTTTAATTTTTGTAGCAAATTAATTTAATCTAGAGAAGAAAAGAGACTCCTGTGTTTTGGTTTATGTCTGCGTATATCAAATAATTACTGCATTTCTCCTGTCCTGTTACGCAAAGGATTTTGTGTGGAAAATCCATGTTATGTGCCACAATGATAACAGCAGGATCTTTGCATTACCAGAATTGGTTTGTCAGTCTCAGGGCATCAAACAAAAAGCACATTTTGAAGAAAATATAATTTTTTTAAGGTATAAAAGTTGGAAATACAGATCAGCTTAGGAAGAATGAGCCCTTCGTCAGGAATCCTTCATGTTTATACAGATAATATATTAAGAAGTGAACTATCAAGATATAGGGCATGTTATTCCACTTCCATTAGAAAAGCTTTTTGTGTCTCACCAGAGTGAACACAATATGTGATGATTGGTAACAAAGTAGTCTGTCATAAATTGTTATTATTAATTATTTCTATAGTGCCATAGGTGTGTATAGCATTGTACAGACAAATAAAATCTGACAGATCCTAACCTCAAGGAGCATGCAATCTAAACTGCACATAACACAGTAAGGCATGGCAATAAACAAAGACAGCAGGTGGGGGAATGCAGAAGGCAAAACTTCCACAATTGTGAGACATGCATTTCATAAGATACATGTTTGATATCTTGTTTGTTCCTATTTCTTCTTTACTGTCATTTAAAATGAGTGCATGAGACACAGGAAAATGTGATGGCAGCATATGGAAACCATTTGTGTTTGAGTTGGAAAATTCTGGAAGGAGAGATATGAGATGGTCTCTGTCGTAACAAAGGGCAGACAATTTCTGCCCTGGATGACCTGATCTCTCAGTGCAGTGAAGAGTTGTGTTCTTTGTGAGATCATGTGTTGGCAGCACCTCCTACAACTTCCTGTCATATGCTTGGGAATTGCTTTGGTGCTAAGGGACAGGAAGAGACGATCTAAGCTCAAGAACAATCAAGAAGAAAGTCTAGCATACGTGTGGAGAGTCTGCAGGTTTCAATAAGGAGCTCCTGGCTAAACTGAAACAAGGGAATCATACAAAGGTGGCAGTAGGATCAGAGCAGTCAGAAGGAAGACAGAGACACTGTCTGAGCATGCAGGAATGGAGTTAGGAAAGGCAAAGCCCACCTGGAGCTGAATCTTGGCAAGAGTTGTCACAGACACGATCCAGCTACGCTGGTAGGAAAAGGAAGGCTAGGGAAAATAGAGTGGGCATGGGTCCTTGTGACAGAAGGCATGCAAAAGGATGAGGTCCTCAGTGTCCTCCTTTACCTCAGCATTGGTGAAGCCACACTGGAAGTACAGTGTCCAGTTCTGGATTCCTCAGTACAAAAGAGATGTGGACATATTGGAAAGAGTCCAACAACGGGACACAAAAATGCTGAAGGGACTGGAGCATCTTTCTCAAGAGGAAAGGCTGAGAGGGCTGGAAGAACTGGTCAGCCTGGAGAAGAAAAGGCTCAGAGACAATCTGATCAATGTGTATAAATACCTGAAGAGAGAGTGCAAAGATGATGAAGCCAGGGTCTTCTCAGCTTGTGCTCAGTGACAGAGCAAAAGGCAATGGGCACAAACTCAAACACAGGAGGTTCTGTTTGAACATTAGAAAAATCTTTTTCTTTTGTGTGGGTAACTGAGTGCTGGCACAGTGATGTCCATCCCTGGACATACTAAAAACCTGACTGAACAGTGCCCTGAGTGTCCTGCTCCAGCTGACCCTGTCCAGAGCAGAGCACTAAACTGGATAGGCTTTAGTGATACAGCAGGCAGCTACAATGTAGGTAAAATCAGAGAGTTTTGTTTCACACCACTTTCAGAATAGACACACCTGTGAAAAGAAAAAAAAACCAGCATAAATATGATTACTGTTGTAATTATCCATAGAGATAAGATACTATACTATTTGCATAATTAATTTTATGTACAGATGCATCAAAGGCAATTTAGTGTGAAACATTTTATTAGGTTCTGTCAATAGCAATGAAGAGAGTTTTATTTCATTTCACTGTAGTTCAAAAATACTCCTAAGGGTGCTGTTTCTAATTTCCTGTTTGGGAAACCAGTTGTGTTATTAGCAAAACAAAATCCTCTATTGTTTTTAGCAGCAATAGTCAGTTTTTATAATGCTTATGTCTTGGGAGATATATGCAGACGTTGAAATGGAAGAGATAAGTCAAGTGACATATAAATCTTCAGAATTAAATCCTGAAAACATGTTTAATGTGATGTTTGCTGTGACACATGGTTTACTGGTGTCTCTAACCTTGTGACACCCGTTTAGTTACATTCATAATTAATTTGATTTCAGCCATATTGCTAGCAGAATTTTATTTAGAAACTATCCAATGAAAATAGTGTTTTATTGGAAAATACAACAGCTCTTCTATCAGCATAGACACTGAAATAATATAAATGTAATTATTTTTCTAAATTAAATGCTAAGGTTGAGAGAGAGAATGACTGAGGCATTCTCAGGGTTGGTGTAATTGCCTAGACCACAAAAAAAAAAAATGAATTGAACCCAATATTTCATCAAAGTGGAAAATTGTTTCTTCTCCATATTTTCTACTGTGTAGATTAAATGAGTGCACTAAAATAACACATTAACATTTTCATACAAGGTAAACAGGATATATATTATATGTATGATGTAGCCAATTTAACACTGCAGCACACATATACTAGATATCTATCTGATTAGATATTTAAATAATGTTTGTTTTTATTTCTAGTGCAGTTCTTGAGAGCTAAGTGCACTCAACTGAAGTTTATTTGCTGCTTGAGTCTCTCTAAACAGAATAATTTCTTAGAGAGTGCCTATGAGCTACCCATGCAAAAAGAAAACATTAGTCAGTGTCAGAAAATATTACATGGTAGAATATTATTTGTCTAAAGACTGCGTTGGTGTTTATTCTGAGTGTTTTGTTTGTCTTTAGCTTGTGTTTTGTGTTTATTAGGAGATTTTGTCCTTATGACTGTTTTCCTTTAGAATCGGTTCAGATAAAAATCTTTCTCAGATCATTGTGAAAGCTACTGATTGAGTTTCAATATCATTTCATTCATAAAAATGTCTTATTCTACAATGTCTCTTGAGTATCTTCTAAAAGTTGCTTAATTTTTATTGACGTCATGATTATCCAAGTTGTGTATTCTTTTGTTTTTTTCATACTAACTTTAGAAAGTGCCCTTTTAAGGGGAGAGGAAACACATAGTAATTTTTTTCTTTCTCTCGTTTGCTTCCTTTGTTTTTTTCTTCCATTCTGACTTTTTAGGACAGCAATAAAGCACATATTTAAGCATAAATATATGCCAGGGTCCTGTGGAATCCATTAGCTGTGTGTGTCTGAGTGCTTGTCTAAAGCACAATTAATGTAAAACAGATTAAAAAAACCCCACCCAAACCTGATCTTACAAAAGATACCCCACAAAATTATTGATAAATATTTGCATACTTTAAATGCACATACTACCAATGAATGATGAATTTGATGCTCATAGCTATCTAAGAAATCTGAACTTGTGGCACGGAATGATCTCAGAAATTAATCTTACATTTCAGGGCTCTGTTTTGCCTAAGTACTAATATAAAATCAATGAAATTACATAATATTTTACACAAAAATTCTGCCCATTTTTTTTCTGCTTCTTGCATTGTTAATGTTTCTGATTTGGGAATAAATTTTATAAAGGAGAAGTTGCTTGAAAAAAAAGATTCTGCTTTGTGTTTCTGAAGACTTATGAGATTGAATCATGAAAGGCATGATTGGGAGAAGTGAAAATGTTTTGTTCTACTTTCAGTTTTATTATGATTATTTATAATAAATTTATGATTTATTATGTGTTGCATGCCTTGTGTAATAAAAAAGTTATGTCTGTGTTCCTATCACATTGATTAGGACTTTCACAGGAACCATCTGTTTTATCACAATCCTTAGCCACCAAGAAGAAAAAAAATCTAGAGAATAAAGGAACTAAAAAAGATGTCAGAAATATTCCCAGTCTACACTGCTAAACAAAGATTAAGGAACACTCTCTCATGAGACTTGCAGTGTTCAAAGCTCTAATTTGACAGACGTGGAAGATTCCTAATGACAGCAGATAAAAATACTTTCAAGAGGGTGATGACAAGTCTAAAGACCAAAGAAAAGAGGGCAAGAAACAACAGTCTTAGGATAAGTATCTTATGGCAGGACCCTGAGGATGCTAATAGAGAAAGTCTAAAAAGATGTTCAGCTGATGGATGTTGAAGGGTTTTGCCTGTTGGGAAAACTCAACAAAACAATCAAAATTATCTTTTCTGTTTCATATTCCAAAGTTGGAGCTCACAGATCCTAACTTCCAATCTTGCTCTCCAAACTCGCACATTATTTTTTTTGCTCTAGAGTCACATAGAAGAAAAAGTAGTAGAAATAGGAGTAATTGAGCAAAAGAGATGTGATCTCTCTCAGCTCATTTAGAAAAATGAATTATTTTAATTGCAAGTCTGACACATCTTTATAGAGTGCATGAAAATATAGGCCTGGGGATTTTTTTTGAGGTTGGCCTACAGAGGTTCATTCAAATCGTTGCTGAACAGCTCGCTGAAGCTCTAATTGAAACATTTAATTTAGTACTCCATAAAAATACCTTGAAATACATTTTATCACAGTACCAGCAAATATTAAGTGTTACTTATTACAAGGAGGGAAAAATGATCCTGTGAAAAATTGATTTTTGCTTCAGAGGTGCCAGAAGGAAGCTAATTAACAAAATGCACACTGCATACATGAAGTAAGTCAGTTTTGATTATACAGTGAGATTTTCAGTGTGAAAGGACAGTGCATTTTGTCATTGTTTTATAATTCTCTTTTAAGCAGCATGTGGGAGGATCTGTAGCTATCTACATGTACATAATATTGTGCACTCTTTGCATAGCAGATATTAATTTAAAACTCAAACAAAGGAATCAAGGACAGCTGTACCATAAATCAAGGACGCATTGAAGAAAACTGAAGGTATATAAAATATCAATTTCTTTTTTTTCTTTTCTCTTTGTATGTGTGTAATAAAAAATGGCTTTTGAAAAAATTCTCAGTTATGTCTGACATTTCTAGTGATGAATGCTAGTGTTCACAGGGGCATACTAATAGGGAAAACAAGGAACAATTGAATGTCTTGAAGTACAATGAGGGTCATTTTAAAGATATGCATAGAGGAGTCTTACACACTAATAAATGCAGCCTGTGTAACTCAAGGTTGATAAGAAGATGAAGAGCCACATGTCTGTGAAAGAGTGGGAAGAAGTTAAATCCTTCTCCTGCATGAAAATCTCTGGCTACTTTTCGTTTCCCCTAATATTACCACAAAAAAGTTTAGTACTGTTCCTTCTCAAACTGCTCTGCAGTTTGCTATGAGCCCAAGAGAGAAATTTAAACAAGACTTTAGTTCTGCAAGTCTGGGGGAGTGTGGGGCTCTGCAGGCACTTCATGAAGGAATACATAGCAAAGTCACCATTAAAGGTGCCAAGGTGATCTCCTGGAGATGGCCTAGGAACAATGAGTGCACCTTGTTCACCAAAAAAAACACCAAAACATTTTTTGGCAGCATTGTCCTGTGAAGTGGTGGTGACTCGGTTATTCTTGAGGAAAATATGTTTTCATTCTTTTTTCATTATAGCAAATTATTAATATTCCTTTAAACAGGTAACAAATGACTTTGAGGTATTTTCATTCTGCTATTGCACTTATGAAGATTTACTTAATCAAGTGTGAAATTTATGTGAATTTTAATGAATTAAAATAGTAATGTTTGACCAATTGATGACTCATTACTAATGAAAAACAAGAAAGAAACCTTATCCCAAATTGCTTGCTAAAACTCATCAGCTTAAGCAGAAGGAAGCTGCAATTGCTTCAGCAATTTTATCAGTATTTCCAAACTGCTTGGGTTAAAATAAGCCTGGTGAAAGTAAAAAATAAGAAAATCCATTCCAAATTGGAAATAACAAGAGAAATGTCAAATTCCCAGAAAATTTTGACTTAGGACCTTAGAATTGGTTTAGTATAAATTGTTACATATATTTATATGGTCGGGAATGCTCCTGAGATTTCAAAACTCATAATCTTGCTATTACTCTGCTTATATTTATCTCAGGTTTTCTGATGAGAGCATTGTTTATTCTCTGCTCTAATATAAGAAAAAAATTAAGCAGAAAGAGCTGATTATGATCAAAAGACATAATTAATTTATGCATAAAGACTAAAGTTTTAGAATGGCAGGTTTTCTGCTATTTTTCAATAGTTTCTTGTAGACAAAACCAAAGAAGTGAACCTTAATATGCAAATTACTGGAACAGGTATAGAAGGTAGTATATTAGTTTAGTAAAGATGTTCTGTGGGCAGCAGAATCACAGAAGCATAGATTGATAGATAGATATTGATAAATAGGGTCGAGACAAATGAAAATCTGAGGTTTACATCTTATATTAAACACAAAAGTGAAGTATGTTACACTGTTGTAAGCAATCTAGTCTTGAAGAATTTGAATGTACTGAAATAGCTCCTAAAATTCAAATGGTAAGAGGAACCAGCAAGACCACAGTAGCACAAGGCAGGGCAAGAAGTAGAAATTGTCAGACATCTAAAATCGGAGGGATGAGGCTTTTTTAACAAAATAAAAGATAATTTAGTCTTGGAGAAGTTTCAGAAAGCAAGAAAAGTAGAACTACAGCCTGCCCTGGTCAGATCAAACCCTGACCCTGCTCATATCATACCATCCATTTTTGTGCTCAGCTCATGTCATGATAATAGATCAAGATAAAAGTATGAGTTTTAAGACTGCCTTTTAGATGGTCTTTCACTTTTTTAGGATTCCAGTATGAAAAGTCATATCTCTTTATAATAATGAAAATCTTTTACTGTACTCTAGAATGATAATAATCCTAAAATGAATGTAAATCAAAATAATGGAAAGAAGTATCTACTGAAAATTGAAATATTAATAATTATTTTTCCAGTTGATGTCAAGATCTGAAAGTTATTCTATTTTTATAGATAAATATTTACTTTGAAACAATCATAATAATTTAAAATTCTTAGTACAATAATGAGCAATGTTAAATTATTTCAGCTTTTTATTTTAAGTTCAGTAATAAAATTACATGCAGAGGATGCTACGCAGAACAACACACCATACCAAATAAAAATATGTGCCTCAGGAAGTCAATATAGCAACTCTAAAACAAATAATAAGTTAAGATTGCTTAAATGTTTCCTGAAAGAGGAAATCTCATTGGTAGTATTCAAATATTGAATCAGAGAATCACAGAATCATTTAGGTTGGAAAAGTCTTTAAAGATCATCTAGTCCAACCATTAACCTTACACTTCCACATCCACCACTAAACCTTGTCCCTCAGTGCTGCAACTACACAACTTTTAAACACCTCCAGGGATGGTGGCTCAACCACTTCCCTGGGAAGACTGTACCAGTGCTTGACAACCCCTTAGTGAAGACATTTTTCCTTATATCCAATTAAGCCTTTCCTGGTGCAACTTGAGGCCATTTCCTGTCTTCTTGTCACTTGTTAGCTGGAGAAGAGTCTGATCCCCACTTGGCTACAGACTCCTCTCAGGTAGAGACCAATAAGGTCTGTCCAGAGACTCCTAGAGGCTGAACAACCCCAGGTCCATCAGCAGCTCCTCACCAGACTTGTGTTGTCCATCTTCATTGCTCTTCTCTGGACACACTTCAGCCCCTCAATGTCTTTTTTGTAGCGAGGAGTCCAAAGCTGGACATGACTCAAGGTACAGCCTCACCAGTGCCCGGTACAGGGGGACAATTGCTGCCCTGCTCCAGCTGGCCAATCTACTCTTGGAGATATGACAGAGCTCAGAATATTGTACTAAGATGTGTCAAAATTATATTGGAGCCCACAGGTGAGGTAATATTTTTCTGGGTTATTTTGGTCAATGCTGTTATCAAGCTCTTCAGCTGAAAATTTAGATCAAAATCAAGTAAGTTGTTTGCAGTCTACGGTACGTTGTTGGACCATTTGCAACAATATGGTAGGACACATGTAAGAATAAGACTTTCGGGACTCTACATGGGGTCAACACTTTGGTTTTCTTCCTTTTTTTTTAATTAGAAGACAAATATATTTCTTTAAATATTTTGAATACTGTGACAATTTTTAAGAGGCTGCAGTGGAGAGGAAAGTGACAAACTTATTTGTTCATGTTTGTAACTAAGAAGATAAGCTTAAATTACCACAAAATAAAATACAAGGGAAAAGCATTCTAAAATGAGTAACTATTTGGAATAAGCTTGCTGAAAGGGATGCAATGAGCGATATTGACGGTTTTTGTAATTGCAATGGAAAAAAACATTTCATGCATAGCTGCCCTTGTCTTTGAAAAACAGATGTGGGCAAGATAAATTATTCTTTTCTGTTCTGGTACATGTCTTATTCCTTTATATGGCATCTAATATATAACAAAGTTCCAGTGTAATTTAAGTATACTAATGACCCTTCTCATGTTAGGCACAATATCTTCAACATTGTTACTATCTTTTTATTTTTCAGATAGTGTCTGAAAGTGTATTTCTGCTAACACTGATGCCAAAGCAATTTGAGAACAACTCAAACTTCTCAGAAAGCCAACATGTAGAAAAACTGTGTTCTGGTATTGCTTTCTATAACATCAATTTTAAATTAGGCCACCCAAAACCTGTGGGCAAAGAGTAGGAAATTTATAACATTCTGAAAAGCTTCTAATGTTTATTTTAAAAATATAGACAAAATCTTCAAGACATAAAAATACTATTTTGTTGTCATTCAGTCCTTAGATGCCACATATCATCTTATGACTTACAGTTTCATTGGTGCTAGAGCTGAATGACTTATCTACCAGTCTGTTAATCTTTTCCTAAAGGCAATATATTTCTTCCTGAAAAATGCACATAAATGTTTTCGTCTTACAATTGGCCATTGAATGTGCTCCTGCACAAATTAACAGCTCGAACTTCATATTTTCAAGTGCCTCTTAAAGAAAGGTATGTTTTGAATTTCCTTACGTCAAATTTTGGTTATTGGACATCATTGTGTTTGGGATGGAGTTTATAACTTAAAAAACAGTTGAATTTTGTTCTGCCACTGCTGTTAGTTAATTTTTCCATCAATTTTTTGTTCTAAAGTATGTATTTTAGCATCAATATCTAACTTCCTTTTTCCCCCCAACAATTTTATTAGGCATTAGGCCTTTATTAGTCCACACATTTAGAAGTCTTCTAGCACTGCCCTTCAGTTCAAGTAGTTCTTACCTTCCCTTAAGGATATAAAACAGAAAGAAGTCATAATGACTCTCATTTTCTCCCTTGTGGCAGCTGAAATGGCAAACTTTAATTCTGTCATTCCAGTGAGGTGCCTTGAGGCAAGTAGAGCCTGGCTTTGGGTCCAGGTGGGCTAACCACTCTACAGTCATATAATATTTGACTAGGTCAGCTGGAAATTTGAAAATTTTTTCCTGTTCCATTTTTATGTTATCATATCCAAACTGATGACAAACATAATTTATGACTGTTATTAAACTCTGGCCTTTTTCTTCCACTAAACTGCTTTGTGTAGCATAGCAGCTTTTGTTTTTCAATCCTGTTTCCAGCTTTCGCATCCTCAGGATAATCCAACTGTATCATTTGAATATATATTTCATATTATATGCACATGTAGTTTTTACCTGTAATATATGAATGATAAACTTCCAAATCTTCTTATCACTTGGTTACCTGTTGTGCCAAAACTTTCACTGCCTGGTCCATCCTGTCCCAGTCTGGAGGGCATCAATAGGCCTGATGTTCCTGCCCAGCTCTTGTTGGGGCTCATTTCACTCCCAGAAACATCAATCCCTGCCAGAGCCACCCTGCAGCAGCTCTGGGCTTTTTTTTGCTCACAGCTCTGCCTGTGAGCCCACATCCCAGCTCAGCCCAGTCCCAGCTCAGTGCCCAATGCCTGGGGCAGGGGCTGCCCTCACTGCCCTGCTCCTGTCTGGGGATGGGCCCAAGATGGGGGGTCCTGCTTTGCCCCTTCAGAAGAACCCTCATGGCTGCTGATCCCCATCACTCCCAGCCCACGAGCACCCTGAGATTTCCCTAACACCCTCTCTCCAGCCATGTGAATCCTTTCGGTATAACCATGATGACCAGCTTCCTTCCCACTCAAGGCTGTTTTGGCTAAACATTTCTATAACCATCTACAAAGCTATGAGTGTTATAATGCAGTTCAATTTGAAGTTTACCTTGGTATAAAATAGTGTGCTGCCTTTCTCTCCTCTGGGAATAAATCCTAGTCACCAGTTTCACCTTGGCTGGCTGTGAACAAGAGTGGAGGAGGAGCTGCCGCAAGTGAACCTTCAGAGAGACATAAGGAGTAAAGCTTTTTATGCCAAAGAGCTGCCAATAACTTTTCCTGTCAACAAAACAAAAAAGCAGCATTATGTTAGTCAAAAATATGCTCTTGATGCATTTAGCTTCTGAGTCTCTTTAGAAGCATGGTCCAAAATTGCTGAAGTGATTGGCATTTGACAGGCCTTGTTGAACCTTTTGTTATTTCTTGTCACCCTTCTCTTCTGTATTATATCACTGACTCTGATGGGAGCTGAGAAAGCTAACCTCCTTATTCTGAAATAAGACTTGATATCAGATATCCAGCAAGAATATTTGGGGTTTGTGTATTTTGGGAAATGGGCAGCAATTCTATGTGCACAACTTAAAAAATTCAAGATGAGATGTGAAAGTCAGTGTTGGAGTGTTTGCACGCTACAGTGGCTATTCCAGCCACTATAGTCAGTGTTTCAAAAGTTGTTAAAATCATTATTAGAAAGTTCAGAGAACACAGTTCAGTAAGCATGGTCAAACTAAGCAGAAAAATTTCCTATGGAAGGCCAGCAAATTGGAGTTGGAATAATATGAACATGGTTTCTGCCAGCTTAAAACTCAAGTCTTTCCAGTAAGTTAGCTGATCAGTATATCTAAAATAATTCATGGGCCATCAGAAAGTGTTAGGCAACATACTCTTATTGATAGCTTTCAAATGTGATGTGAAAGTCCTTCCAGTGCAAAGTACATGTCTTGAGATGTCCATGTATGCATGTAGAGGAGGATTTATGTAATCTGGACTTAGCCATCTAAAAGTTTTCTTTAGGCATCTTTCCTGCCATGACTATAATGGTGAGAGAGCATTCAAGGGAGTCTTCTTACTAATCATATTCAAAATCAGTCTTAGCACTCAAGTGGATGTTTTTTGTTAACTGTAAAGGGAGCACTAATAAATAATAGACTGGGTATTTACACTTTGAGGAGTGTAAATATTAGGTCAGAAAAAGCATGCATCTTGCTGAACATGAAGCTTATCCTCATTGCCTGTTATGTGCTGATCCTTTCATCAGTATCACAGTTTATGGGACTATGACGGTGAAAACAGCACAAGTGTGTCTTATGGAAAGGAACATAAGGAATGGCTCAATTGCACAGAATGTATGGATAAAGGTAATACGTCAGCCTTTAATAATGCATGGCAGAAGTGAAATGGTGTGCAAAGCATTTCATTTGCTTGAGAATGACTCATCTTTCCAAAAAATTGCATTGTAAGGGAGACAAATCACAACCCCAAACCTGAAAGGTTCATCTATTACAGAATGTTATGGACCATATGCGATGAGCATGTTACTGTATTTGGGACCTCAGTCATCTCAACCTCAACAGGCTGCTGCCCTATGTTGTTCAGCAAGGAACTTGAATGGACTGAATTATTTTTCTCTGTGAAGTTGTGTGATAAAATTGAACATATGTTCTGCATTGAGACTTTTAGACAATATTTCTGGCTGTCAGGAGAAGATGAAATAGCTCTTCTTGCCTGTATCTGTGTTAGTTTCTCTCTTGTATTTGGGATATGGCGGCTGCATTTCAATATTGCCTTGCAGTGTGTTCTTGGCACGTCATGGGAAGTGACAAGCACTGTAGGAATATAAAAATTAAAGAATAGAAAAGGAAGGAAGTACAGATCACACTTCAAAATTTCTTCAAGAAGAGTTGGGACTATGCTCACTCACATTTTTTTCCTATTCAATGTGAAGATGAAAGCATTTACAAACATTATGGGCATACTTCAGTCACCTAGCTAGATATTAAATGGATCTGAAGCCTTTAGATTTGCTTCTGTGTCAACTGTGTGTGGACCTTGAACACCTGTTTCACTTTGAGTTGCAGTGAAACAACAGGAAAAAAATCTCCTCAAGCAAAGTTAGACACTTTTAAAATTTGTGAAAGACAGATAGGGGTTTAATTTCTCACCTTCTGTGTAAAAAATATGAAACTTTAGAAGAAAAGAGTCTTCACTCTTCTGTGAGCAGTAGCTGACAATTATTGTCAGGTGATTTGGCAGGAGGTAGCAAAGGTGCTCCAGATAAAGGATCTCATTCTGACATCCACAGTTCAGTCATCAACCAACAGTTTCATCTGCATAAGGGACTGCTGTCTGCAGGGTCCTCACTGCTTGGAAGAAAACAGATTCTGCAGCATTCAGCAAATTTGTCTAGTGTGGGGAAATCACCCAAAAGCCTGATTGCTAGTGGTATCCCCAACTCCTTTCCAAACAGGAGGTGGCTGAAAGTAAGAGCAAGTCCCTTTCACAGAAGTTCAAATTTATAATCCAAATCACTTCTTGCATAAGGGTGCATGTAGACCAGGTACAATCTGTTTGCTGTTAGTGATGAACACCCTACAGCACTTTACAGGTAGATTGTTCTGTAGATTGCCTTGCTGAGCAGAATAAGAATGTTTGTCTTTATATTTAAGATATGTTTAAAGTGCCTAGGAAGGGCAATTTGAGTCGACAATGATGCATGGATAAATAATTATTGATCCAGATTTTCAGTGTAAATTTAAATCTTTAATTATATTTGTAAACCAGCAGTTGCATGTGGAACTTTTTTCCCCTGTTACTGCATGTCCTTATATTTTTCTGCTAGAGAAAGGGAAAATATGTTGAAACACACAAAGAAAGAACACCCAGTAAATATAATGTGGTAGTGTCTCAAGACATTTTGTATTGCATTGGCCCAAATATGTCCTTAAGAGACCAGGTTTCTCAAAGAGTTCAGTTAGGGCTGAGTAGGCATCTGACCTACAAAATGGCACACAACTTAATCAGTAAGAAAAAACATAATCTATAAAAGCCCCTGTATAAATATAAACTTTAATCCTTCTAAGGTAAAACAAAGACAGGGAGCAAACTGTCTGTCAAAAAGAGAGAAAAAATCTAGCACAGTAAATCTAAAAAGATCTGTCACTGACATTAGTCAGATTTCTGGTAGGGGAAAAAAAGTCATGCAACTCTGTATTAAAACAACAGATTATGTTTTGGTGCATGAAAACTGATGTGATGAAAGGTCAAAAAATCCACCCATCCATATNGGAAAAAAACCCAAACAAACAGGACTTTTCTAGACATGTTCAAATCAAATTGTGCTCCTTGTGAGACTGAACTCTTACTAGCATAATTTGAAACAATTTCCAATTCTTCAGGATTCATAGAATATAATTTATAACTATGATCTGATCTTACAGCCGTTGCAATTGCGGCAAAAGACAAAGTAACTTCCATCACTGAAAGACTGGAACTATAAATCCTCTTTGCCCTCAGTTCTTAGATATTCCTGTTGTCCAGATGCTATTCAAACCGTTTCTTATAGGATTAGGAATGAGAAATTGCAGATGGAGTAGTGCAAAATATTCTGATATTAATAACTTAGGCATCGGTAGCAAGGCTGTTCCTACAAAATGGAAAATAATGTCAATATTTTGCAGCAACTAGGCATAGCTAGACTTTATTCATATCCATGTTATTCATATTCTCACATTACATTCCACACTTTAGTACAATTACACATTATTTTATAATCACCAGAGACCACTTTTCCTTGCCATTGTTTCGAAAGAAGTGCGACAAGCGAGGGAAAGTTGACATACCTAGATAGGAGAAAGAGAAGCTACAAAGTGTTTCATTCTACAAAAGAATCTCCAGAAGCTCCTGGAACACACAGCTTTGATCCCGTCCTATCTATTTCCTCTGTGCAGTGTATGGAAAACTGTGTAGTATTTGTCTGTGAACCATGTCACACAGCTAAGAGATGTGCTCCTTACCAGAACTGTGCTGACTGTGTTTGTCTCCAGAGATTGGAATGCTAATGAACAAGCTCCTCTAGGCAGTCTGAAAAGACCATGAACAGACCTCTCTAAAGCAGCTGTGAGAATAGACTCAAAGAGGGAAAAAAGCTTTCCAAAGGTCATGGCATTGTATGGTGAAATCAGTGAGCCACAGAAAACAACTCCTATCCAAGAAGAGAGCAAGCAGAACACTTTAAACAACACAGGAAAGGAGAATGTGGAAGATAATGTGTAGGAAAACAGGAAAAAAAAATAACATTGCCTACTGACAGTATTAGACACAGATGATGTGATTAAAGTCAGAATAAAAGACAGAACTCCCTCAGGAATCTTGAATTTATATCATTCCTTCATTTCCTTTACTTCTTAGGTGAAATGGAAGAAAATAATAATTAATAGAAATGCCAGATTTTTTTTCTTTTTGCTTACTGGGAGATGATAAGGATTAAAAAACTTTCTTTTTGTTCATATGTTGTAATAGCAAATATTTTGTTAAGTGTTTCAGCAAAAATAAATTTATTATTTCTAGTATCATGCAGATATTTTTTCCTATAATTCTGAACTGACAAATTCCCATCCTGGATTTAAATACTATGTGAAGAAGCAGGATTCCATCACCTGTTTCAATGCAATACACAGTTCCTTTCAATGGTTCTTAAAATTGACAATATACAAGACAAATAAAGCATATGAACAATTGATTTACCTAAAATTTAATCTTGTGACTCACTAATAATCTGCAACATATTGGTAGGATTTTGAAGAAAAGATTAGGGTTCATGCTTGTACTGGGTCACAGAAACACAGTTTTTAATGCAGAAAACATAATATTCCTTAGGTAAAGCTCTTTGACCAAAAAAATTTCCCTGAGTGGTGTAAATGCCATTGCTATCTTCCCTGCAGTAAGCCAATTTGCATCAAATGAAAATATTTGCTTTTTCAGAAGCCTCTCACAGGAGCAACTATCAATCTTGCAATTGATGTGATTATGCATAAGTCTGAATGCAGTCTATCAGCCCTCAAGAAACTTGTGTTCTTTGATAAGTACTGGGAGAACAAAGTATCCTGACATTTATTTAGAGAGTGCAGATGGGGATTGGGGTGATGTTTTGTTCATGATTACTCTTGTTTCATCAGGGTAGATTGAAGTGGATGCAATTGAAATGTTATGGTGTCTCAATTTTCTCTCTTGGTTGGTACAGAATATTGCAAACTATTTTGCTTGTTTCAGAAATGCGGAATTAGTAGAAGATTAATCAGTTTGGCCATTCATTCATCTATTTAAAGTTGTAGTGCTGGAAAAATCTGGATGAATGACAAATTACTGCCATAATTTGTCTGAGGAAAGGACATATGTGTTTAAGCATGGAGCTACAACATAATTTTCTGAAAGTACTTAGAGCAATTTGGAAGCAGCATAAAGTAAAGGCAATTTGCAAAAGATGATGGAAACAACACAGATGATGGCCACATATTATAAATGCATAAAAAATAAGAAAAGCGTTTTTACTGTGACCTCTTCTTTGGCCTCATCTGCTAAAATTATTAGTGTTATTAATTGTATTAATTGTCTAACATTAATTGTAGAAGACTTTGTAATGAAATTTTTTTATGTTTATAAACATAAAAATCTGTGCTGACTTATGGATAACACTTTCCTTTTCCAAACGAAGGTGCTAATTGGTCTTTTGTGTTCAAGAATTTAATTTCCTCTTAAACTTTTTTAAGTTTTATTTTTTACTGTTAATTATTTTCAAGGTTAATGAACAGGAAATTAATTTGCGTGTGCAATTTGCAGAATCCAACATTGGTGGAATGTCCTGCCATGCGAAATATTGTGGCAAAGTGTAGATAAAATAATGTCAAGGAATGAAAAACAGAGCATTTCTGCATGTGTATGCTTCTAATATTTTATGTAAATTAAAGGCATTGATTAATACATTTGCAGCTGATTCCATTTGCAACTGCTTTCTTTCTTCAGTAAGACTCAGTTTTAAGGGCAATAATAACACAGAATCAGAATGCTGTAATTAATTGTGTGTTATGACTTCTAAAATTGTGTACATGATTCATTTGGAGATCTTACAATGTACTTGCACAAGCCAAATAAATAAAAATAAAGGCCTCCTATTAATAATGATTTCTTGACACTTGGCATAGTCTTTAGTGTTGCCTGAAAAAATAGACACACAGCTGTTAATTGACAAGAAAAGTAATAATCCTTTGATTACAGTAGCTAAAGGCTGTCCTTTAATGGATTTTACTTGTCACTTTTAATTCTTTTTAATCTTAGTCTGCATTTCATTAGAATGGCTTTATCATTCTGATGGCCCTCCTGTCGTTATTCTGATTGAGTTAATGGGTTGTCGTCATACCACAGAGCTCCAGTATAAAATATAATAGCATTTTATTTATAGTCTTCAGGGACATTTTAAACATGATTGCTTTGCCAATCAGCTTTTCTGGTTTTACATAGTACATTATTGTAAATGGAGTGCTGTATTTTGCTTTCTCTTGCCCGGTAGGTACTCTGAGCAAAGCTTCTGTCTTAATCTTCCATGACTTAATCTACCTATAAAATTCAACAGCCGGTTGGTGAGGGAGCTAGAAAAGGACTGTTACCATTTTCTGTCCTGCTCTTCAGCTGTGATTTTGGCTTTCTGTTTAAAAGCTACATGCCTGCACTGCAGTTTTCCTAACAGATGATACAGGTACTCGAATATTATTCAAAAATTACCTGCAGTCTCATAATACATCTATTAAAGACGATTTATTGCTGTCTTGTGTTCTCAACTACAACTGTACAGCTGCAGAATGTGTGATATTTAGGCCTTTATGCTTCATTTATTTCTCTTAGAAAAAACTAATGCTCAAGGTACTGTATTTTTTTCTATGGTATTTAGGAGTCTGATAAACTGCTAATAATTTAAAATATTATTTAAAAAAATAATACCATTTAATAATTGTGGAACATGGATTGGGGAGCTCATGATAACTTTTTTAATTATAAACTATAAAAAGTATGTTGGTTGCATATAGAATAATGTTTGGATGGACAAGAGTATCTTTCCTGTTTTTAGGTTGGGAGAAGCAATATCAGCAAATTATTGTAGAGAATCCATTAACAGATTATTGATGATTATATTTGTGATACAAATCCAGCTGTGACACCAAGCTACGCTCTTGCTATTGACCCTTATAATACTGTGCTGCAGAACAGATGTCATAATTAAAATAGGCAACATTTTATGATTTATCTTTGTAAAGTTACTAGAGCATGGCTTATATGATAACCTTGCCAACAAGTTAGGAAATAAGGAAAATATGTGGAAAATAGCTGTCTAAACTCGTATACTTTAATGTCAATTTCTATGTAACCATTTCAATTTTCCCATCTCTGTAGAGACTTTCTAAAATGGGATGAGGTTTTCCAAGAATATTAGTAGTTATATTTATTGTCAAAAAAAAGTTGATGAAGAATCAGACATATGCTAGCAATATGCTGTATCAGTAGGTCAGGTTTTCAGGACAAGAAATAGAAATGCAGAGGATTTTTTAAAAACTGCTTTCTAGAAAGAAAAAATGTATATTATATTTGAGGTAGTCAGAGTTTGTAGTGTTAAACAGCACTTTCTTGGAGATGAATTCTTATATATCTTGAGTTTCTCAAATATATTTCTAAGAGTTGCATAAGTGCTGTGTCTCAATATGTATATATTCATATCTACATATTGATATATATTTTTATGTTCACTGCTCTTGCAATTAGCTGTTTAATCAGAGAGGGGGAATTAACCATTTATTATATTTTAATCACTTAAGTTTTTCTTTAAGGCACGCTTTCACATGCTACATTATTTGCAGACTTTAAACATATAACAGATATGGGACTGTGACCTTTGTTCTTTTGCTTTCCAATGCATTAAGTTGCAGATGTTAAGAGCTTGGCAAATCATGTGCTGCTGCTGGTACTTTGCAAATTTCAGATGCAACTATATTTAACTATTCTAACCAGTGACAGAGTCTCCAGAAGAATCTGTTTTTCTCTTGGAACCACTAGAGAACACCCTTGTGGCTGTCTAGCTTTTATCTAATTTCCATTATTATTATTATTATTATTATTTGCATTCTTACAGTGCCTAGAAACCTGAGCTAGGTAGGCATTGGATTCGAGTTCTCCTATACTATTCCTGCATAAGAACAATCCATTATGAAATGTTTCCAGCTCACTTTACAAATTATGTTCCATTGAGTGCAAGAGCAAGATATGTGGAGGTTTTTTATAGTAGCCAGCTGTCCACATTTGAAAAATTTTCAAATATTAATATTTTCAAAACACAATGCTTGGCACCCTTTTCCCTTATTGGGTAACTGCAGCAGAGTGGCTCACATCAGCATTAGAATATTGCACAAAAGTTCATTTAAGAGCACTCTGATGAATTAAGACTTTCTTTTGGTTCACAGGCATTCCTATTCTCTTCTAATTTTTAATGATTTCTAATATTTCACCAACTACCTCAGCTATTTTCCAATGCCAGTATGTCATCAGTTACATAGATTACTGCTTGACTTGGATGGAATCAGACTGTCCTGTTTTTTATACCTACTTGCTTCAGAATAGCTGTCTTTATAGCTAGCCTAAAGTTCAGCACACAGATCTGTATGTATTTGCATTTCTTTCTCTCTGCTATGAATTTGTATTCATGGATGTTGCCAGACTAACTCAGTAAATTTCCTATTTTTCTAGTCTGAGTTAAATGATGGACAAGAGCAGATGATGATTTCATAAAGGAACTATTAAAATACACTGGTCATAGAACTGTTTTCATTTACCAGAAGCATGCAAGGAAATAAAATGTCTCCCAGAAATGTTTTCCTGTAGATTTACTCCACTGAGCTGAATCAGCAGAGAAAAATTAATAAATTTAGAAGTGCTTTATGAAGGATCCACTCACTCTCAAGAGGTCTGCTGGACTAGCCTTAATCTATATCTAAAATGAGGGCTTGTTGACAGGGGTAGGTGAGTGGTGAAATACAAAAGAGACAAGAAAGACAGAATAGACATTTAGGGAAAATTGGAGGCAAAAATTGACTGAAAGCAGGGAGGAAGGGGAAAAAAAGAGAAACAGACTAAATCAAAAATACTTAAAAGTGACAATAGAGAATACATGCAAGTTGAATATATCAGGATTTTTATTTCAGCTTAGATGGATGGTATTTAATGCCCTAAGTCTCTAGACATCCTAGTAATAGATGGGCTTATCTTTTTTCATCTCACTCTCCCTCAGCACTGCACTATGGGTTATAATTAAAGCTGGTCTAAGATAGCAACAAAACTGAATAAATTATTCATTGAAAACCAGCAACATTTTCTAAATAATGTATTCAATGAATAATATTCAACTAAAAATAGGTGCAATATACACAGTATTCTGTGCAGACTCAGAGCTGGTCCTTGGCCTGCATTTTATCATAACTGGTATGAAAATGAAATTGATTTGTTTCTTTTTTAGAGGAGACAAGCAAGAAAAAATATTTTTATTTCTAGCCTCACAAGATATGCTATATTAGTGCACTTTGCTGTTAAAATTTTAAAGCTCATTTCAGTATTCTAATGGGCAAAAATTAACTAGTCCCTGCATGGAACTTAGTGGTAGCCTAGATATTGATGATAATGATATGATTATGGTAAGAAGAGGAAAATAAAGATCATTCCAACCAGGTAAAGGTATATTTGGTGCTTCAGAAAAGCTTTCAACACCCAAAGAAAATTTTAAAAAATTGTGAATACCAACAAAATGGTACATGGAAAATTTTGAGTGCAAATGATATGAAAAAGGATTTGTCTAATAGATAGAAAACTGCATTTCCTTACTGAGCTATCTTTTTCTAAAAGTCCTTTGCAGTCCAGTGGCAGTAACAAGGACAGCAATTGTCAATGAAAAGCAATAGGGAGAAAATGGGAAAGAGAGAACATAAAAATTAACAAATAACAATGGGAGTATAAATTACAGAGTATTTAAAGGAAGATCAAAGAAGCAGAATAAAAAGCAGTCTGTTGATCTAAGGCCTATTAGCTTCAAAAATACATTATAAATAAAATACCTTTTGTCAATGTTTTATACCATATAAGTATACGCACATCACATTTTGAATATATTTTAAATTTATATATTAAAAAATGATGCAAAGAAACCAAATATAATCAACAGGTACTTGAGTAAAACTACTAAGTTGAGTATGAAGTTAGTGAAAGTGAGATAAGAAAGTCTGTTTTTTTACTAATCATTAATATAAACACTAATATGTAATCTACAAAAAAAAAAGAAAAAAGTGTATTTTTAAACCACCCCTAGCCCACTCATTGCTAAAAGTTTTCAGTCTTGCTGAACCTGTGAAATATTTAAGTAAATATTGGGTGATGAGGGACATTCCAGAAAGCTGAAGGAGTACTGAGACTGTGTCAGAATTCCACAAGGCTGATAGGTTGTGTGCAAAGAATTTCATCTCCTCAGCTTTTCTTCTATTTTTCTTTGGTTTCTTTCCAAGAGCTAACACCACTTTGTCCAGCTTATGCTATCACTACAGATTAGCATTCCTTCTTTGTGGTTGCCAGTGCAAAGGAAGAAGAAGTGGTGGAACATATTTTTTTCTTGGTTCTTCCATCCATAGGACGGTTCTGCTTTGTTTCTAGGGCTCTGATTAGAGAAGACAAGGAATATAACATAGTAGCTTGGTTAATTATTTTTTTAATCTAGATTTTTAAGGAAGCATGTCAAAGTCAGCCAAACATTTCTTAGCTAAAGGCAGATTTTTGCATGTGTGGACACAAAAACATACAAAGGAAAAAGCATTATTTTATCTTGATAGTTTCCTCATTTTAATTCTAAAAAAATACCTTCTTTTTTTTACTACATAGGCATAGAAATTATTGTGGAGATAATTGTCAGATAATCCCCAGAGTAGTGAGGCTGAGCTACATAAAATCATGTTTCATATTATATTCTGATAATTTAGGAGTGTTCAAAGTACAAACCCAAATGTTAGCTATATTTAGAACTGTCCCTTTCCCACTGCTTGATAAAAAGTTGGGCATGTTATAACTAGTTTTACATTAAGATTTGAAGTTTAATTACATTACAAAAATATGTGGTTTAGTACTACCTTAAATAAATTCATGTGTTTAAAGATGCTATCAAAATAATCTTGTTGAAATGTGGGTTGGTGAAGGAGGGGTTATTGAAAGAGTACTGAATTTTATTGTCAGTTAAGTTGAATACATTGTGGCTTTATCACACAAAAACATAGTTGCCATTCAGTACAGAAGTCATCACCACCCTACTTGTCAGAACTTTCTGAAATAAAATCTATTAAAAACAGGAACACTGAAAGTAATTTAGGGAAAATACCTGTGTTTTGGCTCATTCAAATTGCTTTTGTTAAAGCATTTGAAATAAATAGAACCTCTCAAAAGTTTCTTGTTCAACAACAATCACTGTAATCTACATCTATTATAATACTGTGCCTTGTACTCCTTTGATAGCAGAACTAAGCAATCAATACACTGCTTTTCAGCAATCTCTGCTGAACCAATCTCATATGGTTAATAGCTGGGACAGATGCATTCTATAAGAATTTCACAATTGTACCAAATGCATGTTGGCCTCTTACAGCCTTCTGTTAGCAAGAAAGTGCTTAAAGCAAGACTGCAATAATGTCTTCCTTAGCTCTTAGAATAATTTAAATGGAACAGCTAAAATCCATATTTTAAATCTAAAAGAAACAGTGGTGTAGAGATGTAGTTTAAAATACATAAAAAGAAATTATTAAATAAAACCAGCACTTTCAAAAATCTAAAATGTCAGTATATGCAAATACTTAGCAGAGATACCCAAACAAACTTAATTTTATGTAGGCCATAGAGAACACAAACATCCTTATTATATACAGCCTGTGCTTCTAAATGATATAGACTTTCTTTTACTAATCCATATATCTAGCTAACTGTATTTGTTCCTCTTTTGTAAATAATTTTCCCTGAAGTTTAATTGCCTTTTGTATTTATAATAATGTCTCATTGAATGTATAAAAATGTCAGGTAATAGTTAAGTCTACATAATATATCTGCTCAGTGCCACCACCATGTGAGGCAGAGAAACTAAACCCAAGATGCCCTGAAGTGGTTCTAAACAAGTCTGTACATGATATGTAGGATTGAAGTATTTATCTCAGTTTTAAGGTGTTTGATAAATTTCTTATTGTTTCTAATATCTGGATGTGAAAGCTGACATCACAGAATCACAGAACCACAAGATAACTCAGCCTGGAAGAGACCTCAGGAGGTCTCTGGTCCCATCTCCTGCTCAGGCAGGGTCAGATATGAGTTCAGATCAGGTTGTTCAGGGCTTGTCCATTCTGGTATTGAAAATATCAAAGATATAGAACATTCAACCTCTCTGGGCAGCCTGTGCCACTGTTTTATTCTTTTCACTGGTAGAAAGTTTTTCATTACCTTCAGCTTGGACTTCCCTTCTTTCAGCTTGCACCCGCTGCCTTTCAGCCTCCCACCACACACTTCTGTAAGCAGCCAAATCCATCTTCTTGGTAAGGCCTTTGTGAAGTACTGCTGTTAGTTACCTCCAGGGTGACTAAGCCAAGGTCCTTCACCTCTCCTCACAGGGAGAGAGGTCCATCTTGACCATCCTGGATGCGATTACGTAGTACAAATCTTTGGAATTGCCCTGGTAGTGTAACTTGCCACCTTGCTAAGGTACTTTAGCTTTATTACAGAAGGACATTTTGAGAATATTAGCAGTTCTTCCTTTCACTTCTAGTCCCTCTCCATTGGCTGATGGCTCTGTTTGTGATCTTATTTTTCACCTTAAAAATCTGAGAAAGAGAAGATTAGAATTGTTTTCAGCAATAACTGGAAAAGAAATGAAGAGATCTTAGGTTCATGTTTTGGGCTAAAGAAGTCACTAGGGGTGTTATAAATGATGTAGATTTTTATGATGAGAGTAATGTATAAATAATATTGAGTTGCTTAGTGTATTCTGTCTACTAATCCGTTTTCACGGGTGAATGACTTATTTAACCAGTTATAAACTTAGTATTGGATACACTCAAAAAGTTTCATTTCAAGGAAAAATAAAACTTTGCTAAGTATTTTAAGATTGAGCTGTACCTTAAACTAAAATGATAATCAATTAAGATCATAGCTTCTAGTCTAAGAGTAAAATCAGTTTCTTAGTTTGATAGATGAGACAAAATCATCCTATTCATCTCACAAAATAATGCACTTCAGTGGTCAGTGTCTTCTAGAATTATTCAATGGAGATTGTAATAATTATCATATAATATTTCTGTTATGTCAAATTTTTGAAATTTACTCTTTACATAGACCAAATTTATCTTCCCTTTGTTATCCTGGAAAATATTATTTGCCTGAATGAAGACAGAATTTTTTCCTCTGCCACGGGATCCAAATTTTTAAAGATCTTTCAGTTTAACCTTGATGTTTGCTGTTATCATTTTAGTTCTAAACATGCCAGAGGTAGTCTTTGCAAGACAAATAAGGAAGAATGATAAGCTGGACTGAAATTTAGTTGAGTGCACTTGGACATAAGTTCAAGTCTAGAGAAAAACCCAGAAAGTCATTGAGTTTCTCAAATTTGAGGAACAAGTTTCCGTAGTCATTATTCTTTCTTCACAAAATTTACCTAAGGTTTCTTAGGTAAGAACACTCTACTCATCTGTGTTTATGCCAGATTTTAATAAAGACTCTTGAGTACTGCTGCAATATAAATAATTAAATAACTAATAATTTTAATTATGCTAATAGTAGAGCTTTGAATGTACAGGGAAGAGAACACTGATATTCAATTTACTGTCAATCTGATTAGCAATCATGGCTTCTGAAAAAAACTGTAAAATGAAAAATATAATCAGTACCATTCTTTTGGCAAAAGAGTTTGTGATTTTTTCGTAATTTCTGTCCTTTCTTGGGGGAAAAACCTCCCAAAATACTTATTTCTTTTAAACTTGCATTTTATTCTGATATGCCAGCAGCATGCAGGATGAGCAATAGGTTTATGATGTCATTTAAGTCTGGCACCATAAACTGGTGAAAAATGTCTATTTTTATTTACTATTTGACTTGCACTTTGATGTGTCATGTAGGGCTTAGAACCAAAATATTTGCACATCTAATTTAATTTGGCAGTTGCAGACAGTACAGATTATGTAAGGAAAGTTAGAGTATTGCCAGTTTGGTAAACACTTTTCATGAGAAGTTTCAAAAACCTAATAAATTAATAATGTCAGAAACACAAAAGATTCTAAATCCAAAAACATGAAAATGAAGCTTTAGACTATGGCAATTGACAAACTACACTATGTAATAAATAAGAGAATCAATGTAGCATTTTTCTCCTTTGAGAATTTCTACTGAGAAAAAATATCTGCAGTTATTGTCATGAATTAAATATTTATTTAAAACTGTGTACTGGAATTAGTCTCTTTTCAAATTTTCCTAAAACCACTGGGTATACTGAGCTATTAAAAATTGTTACAGTGGGTTTTAGTTGATTTCAGAGAAGATATTCATTCTGCTAGAGAACTTAATGATTTGCTGACATATTGGAGTTATGTTTTTGGCCAACTTGCTCAGTATTTTCTAAGCTTTCATGTGCCTTTTTCTTAAATATGCAAATATTAATTAGAATTTTCAATAGAAAAAGGACATTTACATGTAATTGCTGGAGATTATCCAGATGACAAGCGCATTATTGATGGAAATAAATATTCCTGGAATTTTAGAAGTCACAAATAAGTTTGTCATTGCAACCATCTTCTGTTTGCACCAAAATGATAAGGGATGATCAAACAGCTTATTTTAAACAACTTCAACAACAACAACAAAAAAGCTTTATTACTCTCGTTATTAATAATCTTCATATAATACAGGCCATTTAAAGGAATATCTTTACTATTTACACTGTTTAATAGTATCTATCAATTTTTGTTTACCATTTAATCAAAAAACTAGAACTCATATACCTATCTTCCAAATAATATCTCCTTTTTTTGGATTAATTTAAAAACAAATTAATTCACAGAGAGTTGAATTCTCTCATTCAGGATGGTGCTTATACACCCTGCTTGATATCCAGTCCAAAGCCATATTCTCCTGGAAGATTTGGTCCTCTTACCTGTGAACACATCTGTGAAGGTGCTGGCAATAATAAACCAGAATAAATGGGGATGTTCAGTGTGCTTTGTCTCAGTCTCGACCTACAAAGGCCATTAAGTTTCCAAATTATGTGTTTCAACCTGTTATCCACGAAGTCTTAAATTTTTATCCATTATTAAAATTTTTCCAGCCCTGATATTCAACATTTATGGACCTCAAGGTGTGGACAGAAATGTTGAGGTGACCTATGTTTTACAACACAACCATCCTGAAAGAGAGGTAGAAAACTTGGGAGTCAAAATTAAATTTGTTATCACATAGGAAGAAGCAGATATAATTTTTTCCAGAGGATCAAAATTAAATACTTGTTAGATTGCAAAACTGGTTGCAAGAGTATTAGGTATTTGAAGGTTTACTGAGCTCTAGGGAAAAAATATAATTAAAAGACTCTGCCAGGATAAAAAAATAAAATAAATTGACTGAGGAAGGCAGGTTTGATAACCATCTATAAAAACCTAAGTACGCAGTGGTAAACAAAAAGTCACAATTTCCCCATAGAGCATGGTAAACAAAAAGTCATAGTCTCCCCACAGGCCACCCTCACAACTTGACATTCAGGAACAGTACTGAAATAGTGGCAAAAAGTCTTACACATCTTCAGGGAAGAAACCAATGCAGACAAACAATTCCAGAAATGGGCAATCTCCTTTAGCTTTAGTTATCTAAAATCAGGTGTCTAATTTTTTCAACCCAGGCCCCAAGCATTAAGACCAGTTTATCTCATCTATTTTAGGACCCCTATTTCACAAGGACCCTTGTTCAGGGGAGAATTATTTCTCCATTGACTGTAAAGGCAGTCTAGAGTGAGTAGTCCAGTCTACAGCCAAATATATTTTTGGGTAGCTGAATCAGGGTGAGTAAATCTATCCATTAATTACAGTTCACTGATAGTAGAGCGATATGTTGAATTGATTTTCACCGTGGATCTGTAGGTGTACCATTGAGGGGTAGTTTCAGGACTCAGCAGTTTCCTATCAGATATGCAGGTAGCAGGTAGACATTTGTAGGGATTCATATAGGGAAATGTCTGAAGTGGTGCAGAAGCTGAACACCTCATCTGGAGCAGTAAATTCTCGTAACACCCAAGGCTCAGGAAATGTGTGTATGTGTATCTCTGTGTGTGTCTGGATACATACATACATTTGTGGATAGCCACCTTTGTCTGTCACTTATCATGCACAGTTGTAGATTCAGGAAAAGGCATAAAAATGTTGAAAATTCCTGGTCTCCTCAGAGCATTTGTCTTGACAGAAAAGTCTGATCAATGCTGAGGAAGAGAATACATCCTGCATGTAGAATTTGTGGCTGATGCCCTGGGGAATTATGAGATTATCTTTATTTTTTTATTACAGTTCCATCTGGGACTACTAGGCTTGTAGCTGGAGCCATCTGTGGCAAGTAACATGCAAACAGCCAGAAGGTGTCTGCCCTGCATTTAAATGAAAATTAAAAGGATAGCATATATATGTAGAGAGAGATAGACAGACAGAAAAAGGAAAACAACTTAAAAAAAGGGGGCAGGGAGAGGACAGAGAGGTATCACAGCATCAGTAGCCAAAATATCTATTTTTGCATTACAGCAAAGGAGAGTCTTCCTGAGGCAAGGATTCTGGATGCTCATAGGTAACCATCTCCCAACAAATGGGAAATCCTGAAAGTAAGTGTGAAGGTATTTTGAAATCCAAGTAACTAAGAGATACACATTGATGAGTTCAGAATGTCGTTTAAAGTAAGGAAGAATGAGGTCTCCTGAGGAATAATACCTAACACGAGCATAAGCTGTGCTGAGCTTTGACAGTAACAACAGGTATTTTATGAGGTTCATTCAACTGGACATCTGTCAAACTGGACTATGTTCAAACACATTCAAACAAATGTGTTTATTGTCACATAGTTGTAATTATTTCTTGTCTTTCAGTTTCTGAAAGAGGAAATGTACCAAACCAATATCTTGAAAGCATTTCAGCTTGTTTGTGACTTGTACAATCACTAGTTAGTTACCATGCTCTGAAATTGTTTTGGGGAAATAAAGAAATAGTTACAAAATTAAAGGATGATTAACTGGGCCAACTCCAATAGCTTCATTATAAACCAAGAGTGAAAATATTAAATGTTTTTAAAACTTACTGTATATCTGTTCTGGTCTTCAGAGTTTCTTTATAGAAAGCCTGACAGCATGAGAATCCATTTAATGGCCTTGAATTGGAAGCTGCTCCAAAACTGCTAGATTTTGTGCCATTTAATCAGTTATACCCTCAAGAACATCCTGCAACAGAAATGACACAAGGTAATTCAAAGCTGTTAGAGAAGGGGATCCAGGGCAGTAAAAGCTTGGGGCTGAATTTTAAAACACGCCTCTCCTGTGTGTTGGACAATTTTGATGCACAAAGCCATGCACATCTGAAAAAAGGGAGTACAATAGAGGCCCTTCAGAAAATTATAGGCATTGCTCCTGCAGGGTGTGCTTCTGATTCTGTCTCTGTAAGTAAAGCAGTAGATTAGCATGGAATTTCTAATGTCCAATTGAATATAAGGAATTACCTGCTTTACTACCAATGGCTTTAGTACAACAGAGACAGACCATTGTACTCATTGTACTCTAATAAAATCATAAACAGAAGGCATTCTGTTGCCTTTCTTCCTTTTACTTTTCTCTGAATTCTTTAACCTTTATAAATGACAGAGAGAAAACAGAAGTATAAGATTAGATGTCTGTAAAATGTTAAAACAGAGTAATTTTTTTTTTATTTCTTTGTTAAAATTCTTCTCTGATAAAATTGTACAAACAATGTACAATTGAACAAACATGTAAATTAAGCAGCGGTGGCTGAAATAGCACTGTCCATTTTGCAGATTGCCATTCTCTCGGTCTGAACTTCCATTGGTCTTTTAAGAGTACTGTGTGCTGCTGAAATATGTAAAGTATGATGAAATATAATTTAATTGACATGACTTTGATTAATAAAATTGAATTCTCAAGTTATTTAAGATTAATAAGTGACTTACCTTTCACTGGCATTATCAACAGTAGTTCAAACAGTGAAAGCACTGGAACTGGTTTTAGGTAGTATTTGTTCTCATTTTAAAATGAAAAGCAAATGGAATTAATATTGTGCAGTGTAGTTATTTTTGACATCTGAGTGAGGAAAGAAGGCGAAATAAGGAATTCAACAAAGGTGATGAAGACATGTTTGGTTCTGGCATGAACAGAATATGTAACTTTACCTTAGTTTGCTGTATCTGAGGTTCTAAGAAGAAGCAGGTGAGGTCTGTGGACTTGCTGCTCATCATAGAGCAGAATAAAATGTACCTTTTGAAGACCTGGTGTAGTTCACTGTATGTTCACAATAGCAAGCAGCTGTGATAGTCAAGTGAAGGAGCTTCTGCCTGCCAACACAGATGGAGCACCAGACATGCTCCAGCCCATCCCAAGAGTGTCATTGTGGTTTGCATCTGCTAGAAGAGCCAAAATTACTGACTGGCAGGAGGGAATTGCTGCACAAAAAGGTCACATTCAGGACTGGATGTATTTCAAGAGGACACTGTACTTAGTAGCATGATCAGATTGTCCCTGCTTAGCTCTTTGTAGATAGAGACTGTGGAGTCCAGAAGAGCTGCACAGGGAGCCCCCCTTGGTGCCCTGCCGTCATCTGGCTCTCATGGTGCTGTGGGCCCTGGGTATACACTGTGAAGTGACAATGGCTCTGGTGTTGAGGAGACAAGAAATGGGCATGAAGAGTGGCATGGAAAATCAACTATTATTTAAAATTTACTTGTTCTTTTACCTTGTATTTATAGGTTTTATGTTAAATCTCCAGAAGTGAAAAGAAGTCATTAAATGTAAGCCAAATAACATAAGACTATAATAGACTAAAATCTCATATTTTACTTCATTAAAAATATTGACTTACATAAATAACAAATGCTGGCATAATCAATTTGATTATATAGTCATATAGATCAAGGTCTTACTTGTCATTTAGTATCACTTATTGATTTGACATCATTGTCTTCATAGAAAGTTCTTAACATTCATCTAGTTATAAATAAACACACTGTGGCAAAAATATACACTTCTGCATATTCTTTGTTATATTAGTATGGAAAATTGCTGGGTAGTGGATAGCTAAGGCAGCAAAAAAGATGGTTTCTATGGAAGCATTTTTTTGCTGCTGGTAGACACTTGAACAAGATTTGGCTCTGAAGTAACACCAGGTATTTGAATTACAAGATCTATATAATTTTCTGTATTGGGTACAGCAGTGACACCTGAGTGGGTAAGTATTGAACTGGTAAAAACAAAAAGGATCAAAGAGCCAACACGACCATATCATCACTAGGCTTCATCCATCTCTGAACACAGCCTTGTGCCTTATATCTTTTAACTGGCTGAAAAAAACTTTGGACTGCTGATGGTTTGACTTTGTACTTACACAGCAGCAGTATCACACAGCATTGTCCAATGTTTTCACATGTAGGAATTTCCACAGTGCCATTTTGATTTTATTGATGTGTCTGATGTGCCCCTAGAGCAGACTAGAAGTGCTAATGAAAGAGTGATGCCTATTAATGAGCATTTTCCTAGTATTGACTTACCTGAGGTTCCTGAAATCTCCAAGACTTAAGACATTGTTTATGTGCATATTAGCAGTGGAGTGCATATTAGTGCATATTAGTGCATATTAGTGTTGTGGTAGGCTTGATATTTTCCTGATGCTAGAGAAAAATGTTAAAATAGGGCTCACTTTTTGCAGCTCAAAAAATGTAGGGGACACAAAGCATGATAGGACCACTCTGAATGGGTGTGTGCACCCACTCTTTGTTCTTCTCCAGGAGTATTAAGAGCTGGTTCCTCTGGCACACTGGTAAATGCTGCATGGAGCACTGTTGTAGGTCACATTTTGGCTTTGGAAATTATTTTATTCTTAAAGCTCTCATGCTTGGTCATTTGTCAAAGTTCAGACATGTCCCTTGTAAGTTTGGTGAGCACTGTGAAACAGACAGTAAAAAATGTGTTTTGGCAATGTACTTTTTAGAAGGCAAATATTGCTGCATAGAAAAAAAAAAAGAAGATGGAGTTATGAAATGCTGTGAGTTTTGTAAACTATATCACTTCAAACCCTGTCTAATCTCTGTGAGGAGAGAAGTACTTCTGTGTCTCTGTATGTGCTGATTCAAGCACTTTCAGTATTTTCTAAGGTACTAGAGAAAGAAACAATAGCAATCACTGCATGTTATCATGTTTTTTATACTAAAACCATCAGAAATCAGCTGGTGTGTAGAATGGGAAGTCTTATTTTGAAAAATATAGCATCAAGGAAGTATTCAGTTTATTGATCCTGTCTCTCCATAGTAGTGAAGCAAATAAAGACAGTGTCAGAAACATTCATAGTAACTCTGAGACCAAATCTCATGCAAAAGAAGAGATATTGCCAGAGGGTTTTTTTTTTTTTTTTTTTGTTGGAACCTTTTTATGTTCTGAAATGCAGATTTTTGATTGCAGTCTTTATATTAAAACAACCTTCATTTCAGCAAGTACATTCTACAAGTAAAAGAGTCTTTTACCAGCAAGACCAGTGAGTTTTTCCTCTTCCTCTAACTCCCACCACTGTAATGTTCAATCCAGTGATGTAAGGGAGATAGTAAGATAGGATAGGCACTGTGAGCAGTCTAGATAAATTCTCCTCACATGTTTTTATAGTTAAATCTACTTTGCTGGATTTACGAACCAGAAAGCAGAATGGGTTCTTTAAAGGGCTCTCCCTAGCTGCATGCCAGTTTTGCAGTCTGCTGTTGGAAATAAACTTATACTTACACCAAGTTGTTTGCCCAGCTGCACTAAAGAGAGCTGAGAAAGTATAAAAATTGGAAAACAGTAAGGAAAGGCTCATAAGAAGCAGCTGAAGAAGAACTGTCCCAGTTGTGATGTAGAGGCAGAATATTCCTGTCTTGGAATCATCTAGAAGGAAAAATGAAACCTCATGAGAAAGGTAGAAAAAATGCCTGAAAGCACCATGATCACAAAAGGTTAAATTAAAAACCATGACAATATTCAGAAGTTTAATAAAATTACTGAGTCAGTAACAGTCCATTTCTTCGGTCCTTTCAGTACATTTCAGTCACTCCCTTTTTAAAATTAGATTATTTGTTTTCTCTCCAGATTTAGCAAATATCTAGCTATTTTATTGTTTAATTACCCTCTGTTTGCTAACTCTACTTTTTTTCCCAGGATGTGTCATTTACCCTTTTTTTTTTCCAAATAGAATTTTTTACACTGAAATTTTGTTCCTGCCTCTTGGGATTAATTTGTGGTGTTTTACATGATCTTTCTAATGTTCTACTAATGTGTATATGTAGTATTTCTGAAGATATGAGAAATTAGTAGGGCTCAGCAAATTAACACCACTAATGAATTATTAAAAGTTAGGTAGAACTCTATTTGCCATAGACCACCAAAAAGCTCAGACAAAAAATCTGTCAGTGTTTAAAGCCTTTTGAAGAACCAGTTTTGGAAATGCTGAAGCCAGTGTTACTTCACAGCTCAGAAGCCTGAATTCTGAATATATGCCCCTATTGAAGCATGGGATGAAGAAATCTTCAGTTTCTCAGACTGTTTTCAACTCCACATTGCAGAATATTTGGTTTTGGGCAGAGGTTCTAAGAAGGAGAAGTTATTTTTCATTCTGAACACAGTTACATAAAGAACACTAGAGAAAGCATGTCTAGTATTAATCTCTACAGTATTAAATCCATCTATCTATCTATCTATCTATCTATCTATCTATCTATCTATCTATCTATCTATTTTCTTAACATTTTTCATTTTCAAAAGTAGACTAGTCTTTTTGTGTTGTATGTCAGTCTTCACGAAAAAAGAGAAATCTTTTTAGAATGTACTTGAACAAAATATTACACACCGAGCAAGAACAGAATTTTAAAAAATCGAACTGTGGTGCTTTCTTGTTATTATAAAAGGAAATTTGACAATGTAGTTTTGAGCAGTCAAGGTGGCTAAGACTTTAGCAGTCCATGTAGACTTCTTACAGAGCAATGCATATGAAATTGATTTTATCTAGACTATTGTACATAGTAACTCAAAATTACCTGCCCAAAGCATAATCACTCTCTTAATTTCTGCACGGTTTACAAGTATTCATAGGGAAAAATTGCAGGTATGCCATGTGATTATATAGCACACACTGAACTCTGGCATCCCTCAAACAGTCCAACAGACCTTAATGAAATATCAGCAAAACCTGTAATTTGTTGAAAGCCCATTATCTTCTTTTAACCAAAATACCCTGAGGCTGGAATATAGCTACACATACAAATTTATCCTTACAGAGTAAAAATTCTTAAGAGTCCCTTTTTATTGTCATTTACTTTACTGTAATATTAATAGCACATTACAAGCACCTACCTCCTGTATAAACAGGAGGAGTTCTGGACTATCTGGTGAAAAATAACTTGCAGAACCCAGTTTACACATTATTTGAACACTGATGGGGTCACACTGGTCACTTTCTTTTTAATCTAATATAAAAGAGAATTACATGTGGTGAACCAGCTGCAGAATAAGTGTCATCCCTCACCCATTGTTTGGTTGACAGTTCCATTGTCCCTAGGGAAAAGGACTGTCAAGGGACATCCCACCTGGGAAGAGGTTCTTGGTCTCTACTGATGTTAAAAAATTCAAAGTAATAAATGACCTAAAAATTAGGATAAAAAAAACCACGAAATTGTTTTGTTGTTTTTTTTTCTTTATTCACTGCACAGTCAGAGAAGTTAAAAGGACAGTGCAAGAACAAGTTTTTTACTAACATGCTTTACTAGGAATACAGGAACCTGCAACCTAACACAGAAGAGGGTTTGAAGTTATTAAAGTTTGGGAGTCAAAAAATGAAAAGGTCTCCAAATTCATGCCCTAATCTGATGGGGTTGACCTCTTTCCCTTGTCAGTTACAAGTGCCAGCAGAAAAGATATGAAAAAGATTCAGTTTTTCCCTTTGCTGTAAGCACTAGATCTACTTTCCCAAATTATATTCATCTCCAGACTGAAACATCTAGAAATATC
Organism: Ploceus nigricollis; assembly: GCA_013399945.1. NCBI lineage: Eukaryota > Metazoa > Chordata > Aves > Passeriformes > Ploceidae > Ploceus > Ploceus nigricollis. The sequence continues at coordinate 123,483 of VXBC01010005.1, read as the reverse complement.
TGTTCCCTAGAAATGGGCTATTGACAGGATTCAGTTGCCTGGGCTTCCTCATCTGGTAACAATTTCCAGTGCCCAAGAATAGTCCGTCTGCTTCCTAGGTAGCTCTTCTAGAAAGGTGTGAGTCTTGAGTGGAGTCCAGTGCATCACACAACCCTATATGGATGCACTGATACCACAGGAATTTCAAAAGGAACTCAAAATCTCCCACTAAGCCTTTGGCCATCACAGGCCATGTAGTCTAGAGAGCGGCTCATGTTGCTCTGAAGTGGCTCCTGAGTGCAGGACTTCTCACAGTCCATGCTCTGCTGACAAGATGTTAGATGCACTCACACTTGAGAGCATCTAAGGTAAAAGCTACTGCACAGGTGGGAGAGATGATCTAGAGCAGACTGATGCTCTGACAGAGCAGGACTAAGCACACATCAGGTAGCAGTGAACGCTTGTGGGCAGCAGAACCAAAGCCCAGCACTCGACTGTCTGTAATAGGAGAGTCTGGGCAGTGCACGCGTCAATACCTCTCCTCAGGTGTCATAGCCATGCAGTTAATACCTTTCTAAAGGCCTGCTCTTATGACTACACAAGTTTGTTCTCAGTAGGACTATCTTGTTAAAGTCATCTTCTGTTACTCAGCTGCAAGTAATGCCTTGGCAGTCCATGGGAGCAATCATTCTTACAGTGCTCTCTGTGTCACTGCTCTTAGGAAAACTTTTCTTGGAGCTGGTAAATGAGAACACCCTCCAGGATAATGGAAAACTGAGTGAGGAAATTTTCCATGGGTGCCAGAGGTCAACATCTGTTTTCTAGCTTTTCTTGCCCTGGTATTGAATCTGTAGTTGGAGCTTTTTGTGCCTAAACTGAGCAAGCTAATGGAACCATGCAAGCTTACTGCTGTGCAAATAGCAGGTGACTACCAACTGATAATGTACTGTAGCATGCTTCTCTGTGGCCTCAGAAAAATCTAAGGATACAATTCAAAGCTGATGATGGCATTTTATTGGTAGATTTTTTATAAATAGGTTGGTGTTCTAAATCAAGTCTGTGCTGTATCACCTACCCATGGTATGTGTGGTACATCATTATTTACATCAGAATTCACCCTGGGCAAAACTACAGCTAGTGAGAATTCATTCCTATAACTAGGGTAAAACTAGTCTTATACTATTTACTAGATACTGCAATCAAATGTCTACTACAACACTGCCCCAAGCAAGAAAACATTACAGGGATGAATGAGAAACTTAAAAATTTTTCTCATAGACTATAGGTTGATGTTGTATATAGGGTATATGAGAAGGACATGGATTGTTAGAGTGAGTCCAGGGGAAGGACACAGGGATGGTCAGAGCACTGGGAATTTCTGTGAAGACAGTGAGGGAGTTGGGATTGTTCAACTTGGAGAAGGCTCCAGGGACACCTTATAGCACCTTCCAGTACTTAAAGGGGGCTACAAGAATACATGTAATGTTAGGAGAGAGCCTAACCTCTAAATGGTTCTTTGTATTGAATCACATTGTATTCAAAATCCACATGAATCACTTCAAGATCCACCTGGCAGTACAAATTTCCTGACTGCCTCCAAGCTAGGTTGCCAGCTTTGGACTACAGGAAAACACTTGCCCATACCAAGCCGAAGTGTTCTCCTGCATACAAACATCCTGTGCTGGGGAGATTAAACCCCGAGGAAAATCTTTTGAACATTTCTAAAAATAACTTCTCGCTTCTTATTCTTCTCTGCCAAAGCAAATTACTAGTATTTTCCCTATGGAAAGACTCCAACAGCATTGCTATTGGGAACTCTGCTGCTCCGAATCTGAAAATCCAACCAATAAATCCAATAAAGAAAACCACAGAGGAGAAAAAAAGCAGGCATTATTCTAATACACTTCAGGCACATGGCCAGGCAACTTTCATGTAGTTACAGGGAGATGGACAAGATGACCTAGACTATATGTCTTCCCTTCTCTATCAAAAATTGCTATGGTTCTATAATTACATCAAACAAAATTATGCTTTCTTCAGGCTGCAAGTAGTGCCAAATGTTATCAGTATGGAAAGGCAGGACATTTAAACCACTCAAGCAGGTGAAGTCAGTCACTGATATTATTTTCCTGAGTGCTGATAATGGCTGTTCAGCTAATCCGGTTCGCAGACTGCTTTGCTATGTTGTAATGATATTTGCACCCCTGGAAGACAGCCACACGCTATTGAAATGATGCTTGATAATGCTTCTGTACCAGTTCCACTCCAATTGACCTGACTGCAGTGTTATCAAAATGTTCAGTTTATAGAACCTAAGCTATATTTGTGTCTCCTTGATGGAAAAGAAAAATCAGTCCCTAAACACAGTGACCTTATTGTGTAAGTTAGAGATGACTCTTTTCTTGAGTGCAATAGGGGAAAAATTCACTTTGGGGGCTCACATTCTTTCCACTGCTATTTTAAAACTACAGGCTGTCCTTCACTTCTACACAGAGCAGCCCTAGTGTTTGATCCCATCTTCTTGATGACAGGCTGAATGCAGGGTGGACTATAGAGTGACTTTTTTTAACATAATTCAGCAAGCTATTGTTCGTATTTTTGACATAAAGCCCTCAAATCTGGAAAGGTGGAGAGGAGTCTAACAACCCAGCTGCCACCCGAGGAAGAGATGTGCAATAAAATATGTTTACAAATGCCCCACTTGTATGTAGCTAAACCTTTGTGCTTTACTGAGTTTGGGTGAATCAGGGCCAAATGTGGTAGAGAGTCTGGTAGGGGAAGTTACAAAAGGGGATCATAAGCTGTTCTGACTACCATGGAGCCAAGCTTTGTCTACAGGAACAGTAATTCCATTTAGTAGGAGTGGATCTGTGAATCGAAAGGGTTGGTTTTGAGACACCTACATCAACCTTGTTCAGACATTTTGCTTTGGACAAGATTTAGGCTGCTCGCTAGGAGCAGTGGTCCCCACTACATACGTGGCTCAAAGGTGCTTGCAGGATAAGTTAGTCTGCACTTTTATGTTTCCATTGTGGTTGGGGCACATTTAGCATGTACCCTGGACAGTTCTTATGCTGCAGTTTTCCTTGAAAGAAAGCCAGCTGCACACACCAAAGCTGCTTCATGAACCAAGCCAACTTGCAGAAAAAGGAGAAGGCTTTTGTTTGCTTCAGAAGCGTGCTACTGCTCTGATCCAAAATACTAAGGCAGAGGTGGACACATTCCCTGAAGAACCCCTGCCCGGTACCTCTTTTTTTATTTTTAGCATAAATAGATTTAAAAAGTAAATAAAACACATAGCCTCAAATATAGATATTTTAAGTTTCTCAAGCCTGCACTGCAATTAATTTCATTTTGCCTTCAGAATCTCAAATCTCTTGTATGAGGTGCCCTGGCTGAACTACAGATGGTGTTATACCACAGCAATGATTACACTGTACTTAAACACAAGGTTCTAGAATCTGTTAAGAGCATGTGAGCAGCTTTTGTGACCCTAGAGTCCAACCAACCCCAAATGTTCTCAACAACTGAAGGGACTAGAAGAAAGAAGCCTTATTTCAATGAAACCAAGGTGAATGCAAACATGGAAGGCCCTGTTGCGCATGAGAATTTCAGAATTTCCTTCCGGTTGTTTAGCATGAGTTTGCAAACAAAGGAGAAAATAAGCTTAAACTCCACATAAAGCTGTGGTTAATTCAGACAAGGTCCAGCCTTTGCCTTTCCTCCAGTAACTTTGAATTTTTTTAAATCTGCACACTGACACTAACATTGTAAATGGAATTCAACCCACTGCAGAACACTAGTCAAGTTCCTAAATTTTGCTCAAGGCGGGGCAGAGAATAGTAAGTAGGTTTTCTCTGCAGGGTTGAATTTATTCCAAAATTAGATGCCAGTGTCACATCATTACATTTCAGGGCAATACAACTAATTACCAAATACAGGATCTGAGCAGAAATTAAGTCACTTCATAAAATGTCTTGGTGGGCAATTAGTGTTTAAAAAAAACCCCAGATTTTTTTGTTTGATATGTGATAAATTTTCTGGGCAAGAGTATAATTTCTGAGTTAAATAATGCCTGAAATGGTCTGGGTTTGTGCCTGTTGTATGACTATCTTGTTTGCTTTGTCACTTTTATTTTCCATTATTTTATTGTATGCTGACTACTTTTTTGTTTATTGAAAATATAAGCATGACATTAATTTCATTATCCTATTCTGCATGCAAGCATGTATTACATTTGCAAATGAAGAAGTGGTAAGGAGAAGCAAATTCAGTAAGAGGGTTTATTATGCATGCATAACCAAGCAAGTGCTTGTTTTAGAACAGTACATCTTGAACAGTTGTGATAAGGATTGCCAGGATTTAACTATGAGTTTTATGAATAGAAATTTTTAAGAAGTATCTACTGAAGAAAATACTTCAGTTCATGGACCTCTGCATGTTTTATCTGGAGTACCAGCCAAAATTGTTATATTTATTATTAGTTAATTTATTATGAGTTAATTATTATTAGTTAATTTATTATGAGTTAAAATCTGAAACAGAGAAACTAGGGACAAATGTACTATTAAAAGATTTACTTGCCATAAACTCTCATTATTGTATGTAGCCTCTCTTTTATGGCATCTTCAGTAAAAATGAAACAAACTGAAAAAGACATTTTTCAACATTAACCATAAAACCAAAAAAGATTTTTTTATATTTGAAATAATCTCAAATACTCATTCCCGTTAGCATTGCACACTGCTGTAAATTTCAAGATATTGAAACTATACAAGAAGCAATGGCACCATATGTTTACTTGAAGTGATTTGTGAAAATACAGGTTATTAGGAGAGCCAAATTGGTAGCAGGGATAGTAGTAACACAATTTCTCCTTATAGCAGAGTATAATGTTGAAGCATTATTTATATTTAGTGATGCCAAGTTCTTATCACTTATATAAAATAATATCATATATAAATTTAAAATATTAATAACATAGTTTAAAAAATCTAGCAATGTATTATTAACATTGATTTGATATTATATAGAGTATATTTGCATCANTGAAGGATCTCACAATGGGATGATGTAACTTTGCCAGTCATGCGGTGAGTCATTCAATAGTCCATTAACAGAAGATATCTCCCCGGAGGGAGACATTGTTCTTGGAAGAGATAAGAAAACTGCCCACCCTCCAACAGATGGCAAATAGAATACATGCCAGAAGTCCATCTTACAAGCCAGGACACTATTTTACTACTATTGTAATAGTATAATAATATGATGTATGTAATAAATATATTAGATGGAATTATGGAATAGTTTTGTAGTTATGTTATACATACTATACTACAGACACTAAACAGAAAAATGTTGAAGAATGTATATCAGCATGGTGAGGTTTCTTTTCAGTTAGGTAATTAGCATGAAGATTTTCTTTCCATCATCTTCCATGGCTGTTTTCCCTTGTACATTTCCTTGGGTGCTTTGTCATTTGTTCCTTTATTTTCCGATCACCTTCTTTGTCACATTTTTCCATGCTTTCTAGATATCTTCACTCACTAAAATTCTTGAAGATGTAGTCCTGCAGTTCACTGGGCTAAGGCTGGAACATGGGGTGGTGCTATTTCTGGCACAGCCACAAACCTACAGGCAAATCCTATTCCTGTCATTCAGTGCTTGCTTTCACTTTCTCCACGGTGCTGGAAGCGTATAGGGCTGTACTGAACTCCTTTGTCCTCCTGGTGATTAGAAAAGGGACATGCATAAATGTAGTACCACGTTCCCAAATTGAACAGAAAATTCACCTTTTAGTGGGCAAGACATGAAAGGGAGGACAAGTTTGCAAGGAACTGCTTAGCTATTTAACTTTAGGAAGGTATCCCAATCCCTGAGGAAGGAAACATAAAGGCTCATTTCGTCTCTTGTTTTTTCCAAATGATATCTCATTCAACCTGCTGGATTGACACTGGGCTCACAAGAGGCAGCTGTGATGGCTAATGCAGCCCTACAGGTTCCATGAAGGTACAGACAAGTCCAGTGCTGTAGAGCTGAGCATGATGAGGCCAAAGTCCTGGCACTGTGCTCATTGCGGAAGGCAGTCAAGCTTCAGAATGATGTTTTGAATAATAAATATATGTTTATGCAACCACAAGACAAATTGTCTTAAAGATGAAGCCAGAGGTGACCATATACATCACATATGGATATAGTTGGTTTTTTATTTCTCTCTGTTAAACATATGCAGCAATTAAGGCAAAACTTGTGAGAGTTATTCTTCTAGAACAGGATAAGTATTTTGAATATATGAAAATATCTTGTACTGAATTCATAAGTCAGAGGTTACTAGAATAGAGGTCACTGAATAAAGCTAAGTTTCCAGCACTTAAGAGCTGTGTTCCTCTCAAATGGGGAAAAAGAAAATTTTCAGGCTAGCAATAACTGCTATTATGAAGTTTGACTCTCACTTGATCACACATGTCAAAATGCAAATGAAGCCCTGATTGCTTTTAAATTACTACAGACTTAATTTCCTGAATAAACTAGTCAAAGCCCTAATGAATCAAGTCAGAACTTCTGCTTTTAAAAATTTCCTGTAGCATAGTACTTGTATTAAAAAGAGTGGAGACTACCTCTAAATACAGGCAATGAGACCTGACAAAAACATTATTTCCTGTACATTTCTGTAGTGCACTTGTGTTATTCCCCATATGTGTGGGACACGGTTTTGAATACTTGCACCAGTGAGAGAACGTCCCATCAGATAGCTGTTGATATTAGTGTGAGCCAGCTCAGAACAATCCAGCTACACAGCAATGCATCAAATCTCATAATAGCTAATTCTCTGTTGGGTCTTCCAGACAGTATACTGACAGCATAGTGAAAAGCTGTTCAGGGATGAAAGTTAAGTGCATTAGACCCAAATCACCAGCTGTGGAAATGCACTAGAATAAGTTGCGTTGAACCAAAATGTAAGCAGTGAAGTGTCAATAGGATGGATACAAAATAACAAGGTTTAGAAACTGTGGCAATAGAAAGTTTGTGCAGAAGACAAGTAATTACAAGAGAAACACCATGTGAAATAATTCCCCCAGGCTTATTGATATAATTGCTATGGCAAGTTCTTGGGGTTTTTTCTGCCCATCTACATTAATTCTTTGTTAAACTTTTCTTTCCTAAGTACCAACTCAGTTGTAGTTACCCAATAATTTATTAATTGCATCCAGATTGATTATGGGTACACGCATGACTTTACACAAATCACTGAGTGTGTATCCCAGACCCTCTTGTGCAATTCAGTGAATTTTCAATGTACGACAGTAAAAATGCGAGTGTTAGAATGGTGGGTGCTGCTGCCTATTTCTTGTCCCCAACAAACCTCTCCTGTAGAAAAACGAGTTACCCTTCAGGCAACGCAGTCAAACCCCCACTCAACACTCACCGCAGCTGGCTCAGCAATAGAGGCAAGACAGGCTCTTTTTGCAAGGTTTTATTCCAGTGAAGTTTATCACATGTGGCTGAAGGGGAACCCAGAGAGGAAAAAGAGGACAACCACGTGGAGGAGGCAGCTTAAGAAGGGCAAGGGGTGGGGGACAGAGATAAGGGTGGGGCCGAGGGTTTGGTCTCCAGGGGAAGGAGGGATTGGCCACCAGGGATACCAATCCAGTGAGGGGACAGGGAAAGGAGAAACCAGGGGAAGTTGCAACACAGAAGTCCATCTGGGAATCTGTCTTTTTCCCCCCAGAAGGACTGACTCTATGGTAAGTAGTTACTGCTGTTGGCAGGGCCAAGGACTTGGGAATTGACTGAGGTGGGAGAGTTCATGGGATGCTACATGAGAGGAATGTGTTGCTGCAAGAATCATAGAGTCATATAATATCTTGAGTTCGAAGGGCCCAGGATGATCAAGTCCAACTCCCTGCTCTTTCCAGGACTATGAGAAAATAAACCGTATGACTGTGTCCAGTTGAAAATGCTGTTCCCTTGCTTCTCCTTTCATACATACAGTTCTGTAACCAAGTATCCTTCCAGTGCAGACAGTGGCAAACAGCTGAGATTATATTCATGTTTTTTGTTTGTTGCATTTTAGTTAAGAACAGGCAGTTTACTACGTGGGTTTCAAATATTGGAAGGAAATGTCTCATCATTAATTCATTGACTCATCTATTTTAATTAGATCAAATGTTAGAGAGCTCACACACTTGTATTCATATTCATTAAGGAAATGCACCATTACCTAATAAGATTTTGTGTTGTTTCATGACACAAATGGTTGGACTAACAGGGTTTAAAAATCAAAGTTAGGCGCTACTATTCACTTATGTTGCATTAAAATCATTAAATGTTCAACACAGAATCACAGTTAAAAAATAAAGAAAAATCCAGAAAGTCTGTAATGGGTATAAGTGCAATAATTTCTTTAAGACTCATTCTTTGAAAATGTGACACACAGTAAGGCAAGAAATTTAATGATGGTACACTTGGAGCTGAGAACTCCCCATTTATATTTATAATAGGTGATGATGAAGCCAGAAATATTCTTTCAAGTTGAGAGATGTCAGCCTGGCTCATTTTTCTGAAATCAAGCACCTCTACATTGCCCTGTGTTCAGTAAATTTGTGGGATTAATGGACACCCCAGGAGACCTCATTTTACAGCATCAAACAGCAATCAGCTGCTTGAGTTGTTGTCTCAGGAAGCCTCAGGTCTCCACAGCAGCACTAGAAGTGCTCATTACGTGTGGGTAACATATTCCCAACCAAGTACTTGTGACAGAATTAGCTCTATGTTATATAGTTTATTCACTTGAGGGAAGATGAGGATGGATCATCTTTTATTTGTTCAGCAAAGAATCTGTTTAAGGCCTTTTGTGTCCCAGACATTGACATTTTATTTTAAATTGCATGTTGCATTATACAGCTCTGTTCCTAATAACAACATGATGAATTCAAGAGCACAATAGATGTTTGGTATCAATTTTGTACCATATTAGTATTTTACTCACAAAATACCACAGCAGGAAAAAAAAAGTAGTCTTTTAAACAGCTATTTTTCTTTCCCACATCTTGATTTTTTTTTTTTTTTCAAACCTGTCTCTGCAAGAATGTGCTCACCCTCTCTTCTATTCATTTTAATAATCTCAGTAAATCCCTCTGGATCTAAATGGCATCTTCCTTTTTGTTTTTTTTTCCCATTTATTATGCTTGTTATAGCTGGATCTTACAGTCTCATTAGAATCAGTTTCAAAGCTTCCATTGAGTCCAGCCTTGCTGGGCTGTGCTAGAGCCTGGGCTGGAGACGGAGGCAGCTGCAGCTGTGTTTGTTCCAGCTTCTGGGAGCGGACTTCACCAAGACATGAGGATAGGGTGGAGCATTTCAGGCCAGCATTTTTTGATATCCCTTCATGCCCTTTTGCAACGTGTCCTTAACCTGGGTGATAGCATAGAAAGAGAAGTTGGTAACTGGCGCGAGCTGTCACAACTGATCGTGAGCGTGGGGGTTTCTCCACATCGTCATGAAGGCCAGGAATTTGCTCTAAAGACATATCCTGGCTACATTTTTTTTCTATGAATAAGTAATCAAAACTTTTGCAGACTTACAGCTGATTCATGAAGATCACTACCAATTATACAGTCTGGTAAACACAGAAACTGGCAGAAAGGACCAGGATTCTGTCTCTTTCTTGGGTTGTAACACGAAGGAAAGGAAGGACCAGAAAAAATAGAAGGCAAGAGAACAAAGATGTGAAGCCACGCAGGATCACCTGTAAATTGAACAGGACACCATGGGATGTAAAGATTCTGTTGTGTACCCCTGGAGTGGTTGTACACTGAGCATGAAAACTCAAGAAAACTGCTTGGCACTTAAATACAGGGACTCCTTCCAGGCAGTTATTTCCTGCATCAAGGCTGAAGAATATGGGATGACAGAGAGTTTAACTTTCGAAATTGCCATAAGGGTGCCATTAATCTACAAGTTGAGTGTCCAGTTGTATTTAAAAATCAACTAATTTTAATTGCCATGGGTGCTGCAGGGTGAGTTTCAAGCCATAAGCACTTGGATAAAATAGAAGTAGAAAAAATATTCCTTCCTTCCTTCCTTCCTTCCTTCCTTCCTTCCTTCCTTCCTTCCTTCCTTCCTTCCTTCCTTCCTTCCTGCCTTCCACCCTCTGTTCCTGTCACACTCACGTCTTTCGTATCTCCTTCTCTCTGTCCCTCCCATGTATTTTTTCCAATCAGAATGCAAATATTATACTTTTATCTAAATGAAAAATTCTTTTTTTGCTTTAGGTCAGGTCATGGAATTGTAGCTTGTATAAAACTGCAGAATTAACAAAAGAAAGTATATAGAATTTTATAACTCACATGAATGCATTTGAGGAGCAGAGGAAGAAGGATATACGTGTGTGCAAATAAACTTTGTTTTTCCATTTGGACTTCATAGAGCAATTTGGAATTCTTTCTTTTTCCCTTGGATAACCTCAGGTTCTGAGAAAAACAAAGCTTACATAAATCAGTGTTCTGGGCTTCTGTTAAAAAAAAAAAAAGCCAACAAAAAAACATGAAAAGGTAATGTGCAGAAATGCCCTGATTTCTGGTTAAAAACTTGCCATGAAATGCTACGCAATGCAACAATGATGCAGTAGAGTGCAATAGATGAGTTTTAAGTGAAGGTGAATGGTATAAATATAATTCATGTGTATGATTAATTCTTACCCTGTAAGACATTTTCTGAAGTAGATTGCAAATATACATAATATAAGAAATAAATTGACCAATCTGGATTTACTAATAGTTTATTAATATTTTATCATAAAATTAAGAATTATTCTCTGTTGCTATGAGCAAAGAAACCCACTGATATTAGACGTATTGCATCATTTATGATATTGAATAAGTCTACAGGAAATGGTTTTAATATTGCGGTATCTGCAAAAAAAGAGTCCAACAATGTTAAAAGAGAGAGATTTAAATGTTTAATGCTGTTGCTAGTAAAGACTATAAAATGCTATCTGATATGATTAGCCTGTATTTTGTGAAAAAGGCACTTAATAAAAATGGTTCTAACAGCTATATATGAGTTGTGTGATAACTATTATGCTCATATCAAATGTTGTATTTCCTACAAAATTTCCTACACAATTTCCTAAACAATGATCAAAATCGTTGTTGCAAAGTGCTTTTAGCTAGCTCAGATATAAAAGACACTATGTATAAGTTATATATGTGTGTGTGTGTGTGTATTTTATAGAAGAAGCCTTTAGGTCAAAATGTACAAAGGTCCTAAAAAACGTCAAGTACATTTAATCTGAAAAGAGGTGACAGACAAAGAAATACATCACATCAATCCATTAAATGCAGTGCTAGAACCTGCATTGTACTCTAAAAATCACAAGTGGAAAAGTGAGAATAGTAAGACATAAATGGAGGGCTAACTCTTCAGATTAATTGATAATACCTCACTCATCTGAAAAGGAGTAAAAGAAATGATCACCTGAGAGGAGGAGAGAGAAAGTAGTATGAATCAGTGAACAAATTGAAGGAATTGACTTTGAATGGAAGGCAGACAAAAATGTCACAATCAGATTCACTGAAGGACCCACATTTGTGCAGAAAAGCAGGACTATAAGGAAAAAGTGAATGATGAGGTTTTTGCTTCTATCTTCATAACAGGAACAGTTCTTCTTTCCAACTTGAAAAAACCATTTCTATTCTATCTACATTTTTCCACAGTCATATTGACATGTAAGGTCAGTGAACCATATCTGCAGAGTAGCTGGAAATATAGTGAGATCCTCTATAATTTTTTATCTTTTTAATCTTACCCAAAAAGTTGTTAGAATTTTCTTTTAAATGCCTAGAATATAATCCTAACTGTAAAAAACTCACATCTGTTTCCGGTTACCCCAGAAATTGTTTCAGCCTCTACCACCACTAATTTTGACAGTTCTGATGCCCTTTGTGTTCTCAGGCTGTCCTTGAGTCATATTTATTCCTCTTCTTAGGGCTGTTGCTCTAGTTACTGAATTGCAACATTTTTTGTTGTTCTTTAATGGCAGTGTTTGTATTTTGAAATCGCTCTTTAATGACTTTATGCTTGGAAACTCTTTCAAAGCAATAAGTCAAATACTAATGCTAGCATTAATATAGGGGATAGATTAACAATGAGGCCCAGAGATAAAAATCAAGCAGCAAGACATTAATCATTAAGCAGATTTAGTGTAACTTAAGATTTTCCCAAATCTTTAAATCAAATTTATTCAACCAAATCACATCATATATTCCCCCTCATAAATATATCATGCTTCATCTTAAAATAACACCTGCAACTTCAATGTGAAAGTTGTCCTTACATCTTTTTCTCTGATGATGAGAAACCTTATGGATTTCAGCCTAAATATATGAATATATTGAAATATAAATGAATATAATAATTTCTATTTAAATTGTATATAAATGATATATACATTTATATCTAGCATTTGGTCTTTATGCCTGAGTGTATTTCCCAGTCTGCACAGGAATTGTTTATTTGCTCTATTCAATTTAATTTCTTTTTTAATCTGCATCTCCATAGTTGCTTAATACATGGGAGCAGATCCTTTATCACCTTCTTTTACAACTGGGGGTTGTCCTCACTCAGGTGGAGGACCTTACATTGGCAGTGTTGAACGTCATGAGGTTCACATGCATCCACTTGTTCAGAGCTTGTCCAGTTCTCTCGGGATGGCATTCCATCCCTCAGGCATGTCAGCCCCACCACTCAGCTTCTTCTCATCTGCAAACTTTCTGTAGGTGCACTTGATCCCACTATGTCATCTATGGTGTTATTGAACAGCACTGGTCCCAGTACGGCCCTGTGGGGACACTACTCATCACTGATCTCCATTTTACCCCTTGATTTTCTCAAATTGAACTTTCTTTCCATTTAGGTTATTTCCGCTCTATTTTTAATATCCTCTTTAAGCTGACTTTATTTTAGAACACATATTGCACTGCATGCAGTTCCAGGCAGTTTTTTTCTCAGTTAAATAAATTATATTTTGATAATGATTCTATCATATTTTAACCCTAGTTGAAAACTAATCTACTACGAAGAAAGTTAACTCTATCCCAGCCAAAACCAGTATATACTTCCTTTTAGATATATCCCTTTGCAATATAAAATTATGTAAATGCTCAAATTTGATTAATTGTAAATTTTTCTAAAAATTAAATTGAATACATACAATTTTGTATGCCACTTACAGTTAGGTACCCAATTACCTTTGCAGATCAACTCTTGATCATATTTTCAGAATGTGATCTCAATTCCACCAGTTTCTGAAAATGAGGAGAAAAATGTTGAATCACATTGGGATGTTTGAAAAATGCCAATCTATATCCACCACAAAGATTTTTAGTGGTTGAATGCTCCTTTTATAATGTTGAAAATGAGTGTAGAAAATCTCAAAGTTAAATTCCATTATAAAGTTACCAGAAGCAACCATTTGTCTTAGAAAATAAAAGATTTTCTGAAAATCTGCATAGATCTGCTCATGTTCTTTAAATTCTTATGTCCTATAAGGTTTGTTCCAATCAGCACTGATGATTTTGATAGTAAATAGGTTAGGAATTGGTTTACATGTCCTATTAGTGCCAGCCTGGTTGTACTCTGAGAGGCCTGCAGGACCTGCTAAAAGCAGGTCCTACACTTCTCAGCATTCTAGTAGCAAATGGATGTGCATATGATTGAAAATGTTGCAGTAATTGGCTGAGTGTGAAAAACATGAAGATGTATTTATTTGCAGAAGTTAGGTGTTGCCCTCTATGAGTCAGCTGAGAATGGCAGCATTTACTGTCTTTGAAGAAAAAATCCTTTGCAATAGATAGCTCTGTAAATCCTCACTGTAGATCCCACAGTGGCAGAAACTATGCACAGAGTTTTCAAGGTGGAGAATGGCAGAACATATGTGAGATAAATGAAAATGTTCTGTACTGACAGCTATTGCAGCTGAACAAATCACTTGCTTTTTATTCTATCTCCGCAGCTAAACTTCCCTAGGAAAGTCTTTAGGTAAGTGAAGTCTCCTCCAGGGAATAAAAAAAAAAAGAGAGCTTTCAGGGAAAATTCATTAATTTCAAACAACCTGATGTTCAGTTACATATCTTAATATCAGGACATTTTTGTGGTACTCAAGTTTCCCACTGCACACAAGTACTTTGATTACTTCCTGCATTCTATCACCTGCCTGCTGAGTTTTAAAGATTGTTTAAAATCTATCTCACTCTAGCTGCAGAAGAAAATATATAAGGACATTAAAATTATGTGCAGGTATCCTTAAAACTGGTGAATTTGGAAGATGTGGTGAACAAGCACTCAAAATGAAGGTTCTATGACTGCTATTTCTACACATCTATGCCCAGGTCCTGATCACTCAGAAGTGTTTTGTACCAGCCTGGGCAGTTCTATATATTTCCCTCAAAAATGTTATTTACAAGTGCTCACACTAATGATCCAATGAAAATATGAATTACAGATTGGATCTAGTTTGCCTAATTTAAGCATGTAACTTACTTTTAAACCCCTGATCCCTACACTTCTGCTCAAAGATCTCTCAAGTACATTTGTGTCTTTCTCGAATTGTGGGAAGCAAATTGTCTCAAAGGCTACATCTACATTTTGGTCTTCCCCAAAAAGTACATACACCCCAGGACAAACTGACCATATGTCTACTTTGCCTGAAGTCTCCTCTGTCTGGTACTGTTAGGTATAATTATTATATTTGTTTTATATTTCTGTATGATGAATTGTAAGGGCTACGTTAAACGACTGCTGGGGTAGTTGTTTTGTGACATGATGTTGCATGTTTTCTTATGGCATGCAAATGTTGCTTCCTTTGACAAAATCTTTTGGGTTTTCGTAAGGCTATACGGGTCATGGAGAGGTTTGTGGTGTCTCATCCTTGCTGCCTGTAGAGTGGGGTCCCTGAACTGAATGTTATTCTGGAACTGCAATCATTTTTATCTCAAAGGGAACTCTGAAATGAAAAAGCCCAGGAATGAGCTATCACACATGGAGTGGGAATGATAGAGGGTCAGATTCTAGAAGCCAAGTTATTTGCTAGTGTAGATGTACCAAATAATATTTTACAGCTGACATTTCACCAATACTGAGTCAAGTGGAATAATTACCCTCAGCATCTTACTTATAACATCACTATTAACATGTCAGAATGTGATTTGCCTTGACTTTCATTGTTGACTTTCATTTGGTTTCTTTTCCACTCTAACTCTTGGACCTTTTTCCTTGCATTTGCATTTCTTTATGCAGCTATTCCTAATCTAGTATTGATGAAACCAATTTCCCCCTCCAAAGTGCGGCACTTGACAAACATCTTACTGAATTTTATCTTGCTGATTTAAGATAATATCTGAAGATTATTACAGTAATTTTGAATCTTGATCCTGGCCCCTAAAGCATTTGTATGCCCTATTCTGTTAATTAGTACCATTCATAGATTTCATAGATAATCACAATTCATTTTGTCATCTAAATCACTAACGAAAATATGTTTAAAAGTCTTAGATGCAGACTGTAATCTGTAGCTAATTCATGTGCTTATATTCATCCTATTTCTCCTTTAACCTCTAGCCTGAGAACGCCCAAGAGGTATCTCTCAAGTTGCATAAGTATTTAAAACTTGCATTCATATCTAATCTGGTTCACAAAATTATATTTAAGTTACCAAACTGATTGCTTATGTCCCTGAAGACGAAGCAGTCTGTCACTTACTGAGCTCTGCATTAATGTGAGTTAGCTGTTCTGTCACTAATTTTGCATTCCAATTTAGAAATAGGTAATCAAAAGTGGGCTAATTATGCTATATTTTTCTCATATTCTATTACAAGCACCATGCATTTAATCCACTATATTTATAGAAATCCGTGGGTTTTTAGAAAATTGCCTCTGCAAGTTTTATTGTTATCAAGTGACCTACTTTTCACCTTAGTCCATTTGCACATAGAAGATATATTTACTATCAGTTACTGAGACAAGAAATGTGGTATTGTTTTGTCTAGATCAGCATCCTTTAATGGCCATGCAGTCTATTAAATATCTGTTACAGACTCCAGATTTAATAAATTATTTCTAATTGACTAGATGTCAGTGGCAACATTCAAGAAAACTCAGTTACATGGGATTTTTCATTGATTTTCCCCATATTAGAAAATGAAATGTCAGCTACCATTAATTGCGTTTTCACAATACGAAGCATACTGCAAAAGTAGCTGCTAAGTGAAAGCACTTCTAGCCTAACATGCAAGAGAAGTATTTTTTTTTAAATTAATCCAATATATAAACAATTATTACAGTTTTGTGCCTCTGTGGGTTAAGCTGATGTGAATGCAATTAAAATCTATAATATGGAACCATTGTGCAGGCTTCTAGAAAAAATGCGTTCAGAGACATATTCTGTACTTGTTTGTCCTTATACGCTTCACTGTCTGCATCCAGCACCACAGAAGTTGGTTAATCCGCTTGTAGGAGTTGTCACCTACAAGGATGATATCACCCCTTACATGAGCTTGCACCACTGTTGTCCATGACTCGAAGACAGAACTGCTAACTTAGATTTTCTTATAAGTATACACATGTCTGCCCAGGCTATGTGCCATTAATAAGGAGGGTATGATCCAGAATAAAGTTTATGAGCGTGTGACACATATATTCCTTACCATTGAAGATCCAGAGTTCAAAATGTGTTGGTGCATCTTTTCTGCCTGCCTATGTCTGCATTTGTGTGATCAGGCCTTCATGATCACATACGCTTTCTACAGGCGTAATTCCATAGATTTTCTTTCGTGTGTTCACATTTATCATGCCAGAATTGACCATCGGTCTGTACAATCCTAGTGAGATGATATTAGAAGTCTGGATGTGAAAATTCATTTGACTATGTACAATTTACAATAGTGCTAGAAGTTCTTATGTCTTTGTAGAGAAAGAAAAAATCCATGACCTTTCTAAAGTATGTGATGTGGCATTCAATTTCCCTGCATCTGATCGATAAGCAAGCAGGAAGTTACAGCTTTTGCCATGGTAGACAAGCATAATTAAGCAATAAGGCAATGGAGGTAGTTGTGATTATCTTAGGATGCACCTGGGAGCTGCCTTGTTGCTATTTTAAAACGTCTTTATGTGAAGGGAACTGTATTAATTTCTGCTGAGAAAGATAAAGTTGGCAGTTTGGAATGCTCATGAGCAGCAGTTTCAGCTGTGCTTTACAGACAGTAATGTGGTGCGTTCACCCCAAACAGGCTTCTCCTTCAGCAGAAGGAAAGATGGAGCAGGCTGTAAACATTTAATTGACAGTTCAGACCAANAACAAAAACAACAACAACCAAAAAAAAAAAAACCCCACCAAAAAAAACCAACCCACAACCCCTCCTGCAAAACAATTATGCTTTGGCTGGCTTCCAGTGAGTGCAAAACTTACATTTTTACCAGTTTAGAATAAAAATATGTTGCCTCCAACACTTGATTTTCAGGGAAGACATTTCTGCATAATTAATACTATTGCATCCACATTCTAATTTATGCATTTTAATTATATCAAAGGCCTGGTGAATAATTAATGCTAGCAAAACAATGGGTCTGAAGCATAAGCTGAAAAGTATCACTTTTTAATGGGCTCTGTAAATTTAAATAACTAATGAAAGCTATTTAACTATTTGATTGTGAGTATATTTCTCCCTGATACAATCAAGGATTAACTACCATAATTGAGCAGCCTCTCAAGTGGAGAAATGTTAGCTCAGGTTAGTTTTTTTCTGAGTGTATTACTATAGTATATTGACCCACCTGAGCTATATGCTTGCAGGAAAGAGATTTATTTGCATGTTTCCCCTCTGGGAGGAACTGGTGTGCCATTGGTATCATCAATAAGATGTAAAATCAAAATTCTGGGCACAGCATTCCCCTTTGACCTCGTGTCTTCAAGTAGGTCAGTTCATGCAAGTTTCATGGGGAGACTTAGAATTGAATCCAAAGAAATACAATATAGAATTTATTATCTTTGAGTTCAGCAATCTAAGAATTAAGGATGTAGGCCAGGTTAGTAATTTAGAGCCTTGCAGTGGTCAGAGAGAGATAGAACCTCTGGAGAATTTAATCTCATCCTAAAATGGGTTTTTGAAATAGATGGGATTAATAACCATTTGGCAGCGCCTAGCATTTTTCTCTTTCTTACAGGAGAAGCTTAGGATACTGTCTTACCCATACACCTAAGTTCTAGACAGCCAAGTTTAGATGAAGTTAATCTCACCAGCAAAGGTAGCCTCTAAAACTATGGTGTAAAAAAGACCTGCTCACACCAATCTGAGGGTGTAAAGACAAAAAAAGGCAAAACAGAAGGGCTCACAGCACAGAGCTGTGCAAAGTTCAGTGAGTCACACTGACAACCAGCACCAGTTGCTTGGCCAAGTCTCAGATTTGAGTTGCCTCCCCCTCTGAAGGGCTCAAAATGTACATTCGTATTAATCTACCATACCCAAACACCGGCCTCCAGCCTGCTCTGGTCCCTGGAGCTGTGCTGGGCAGTGTGATGTGCTAAGAGCAGGTTGTCCCAGATGTGTAGTGTGTCCTGGCTTTCATGCACTCTGGGTTTGTCACACCAAGAGTGGTGAAAGCATGTAGACAGCAGACAACACTGACTGCAGAGCATGGAAAGCCTGGCAGCAGAAAGGGCTCATTTCTTTAGGAGAGTAAAACAGTACAGCAAATGATGAATTACTGCAATCCCTGGCAATATATTACATACACTCAAGAAATACCAGCTTGCCAATATGAATACAAAATGAATAGCTTCTACCAACTTTTTTGTTCTTGTTTTCCATATTAGAAGTTTGCACTTTAATGCAAAATGTTTGAGGAAGTGTCATAAAAATAACAACAACAGTATAATGAAGGACTTTTAAAAGAAATAAGATTGACAAAGGCTGCTGCCAATTTTGCATATCAGGCCCTTTATTTAAGTACATTAATTTGAGCTTAGTAACTTTTGGCTCCTATGTTTGAAATTTTCTCTTTTACCTAATATTATGTGTTGAATTGGAGTATTTGACTCTCCATAGCGCTCACTTGTGTCACTGGGGAGGAAGGCAACTGTGTAGGAACTTACTGTGTTTTCCCTGTTTTCAGCTGTGTTTGCATGAGCCTGGACATGAGCTACTGCTCTCCTCAGTGGTTGTGACCTGTGTCAGGCAGGCCAGAGTTACTTTCAGTTTGGTCAGGCTGGATGGTGTGTCCCTTCACGCAGATGTCGGGAAGGACAGGGAAGAACAGAAAAGGCTCTTGCAAAGGGGGCTCTGCTCCAGGGAAATCACAGCCAGCCATAGCAATCTGCTGCCTGGCCCCAGTGAATATTTCATAGAAGTCAGAAAGCAGAACACAAAAGAAAATCTGCCATAATATCAGATTAAACCAGTTTATTTCTTGTGAGCAATAGTACCTAAAAGAGCAGATATTGGGGCAATCTGGGGCTGGTGCCAGAGTTAACAGGCTGAGACTGGGGGCTTACTTGTTCTTCACTGCTCAGCTTTCCTGCCCAGGGGCTAGGCAGTATGTGATGGTATTCCTCTGCACCCCATTCCTCTCTACTTTCCTTACAGCAGAACCTACTACAATGAGTAGTAAGAACAATTCCCCAAGAAAAACAACTCTTTTATTGAATCCCATTTAAGACCAAAACCTGTTTAGCATGTTTGGGATAGAGTCTGCTGTTCCAGCTGCCCAGTGCTTGCAATGTGCCTGGTGAAAGGAGCTGCTGAAGCAGGAGTTCACGGCCTCAGGTGAAGTGCCTCCCTTTGCTTCTGCCTTTGCAGGACTACGCTGAGAAGGAGAAAGCTGCAGCTAAGGCCCTGGAGGATGTGAAGGCTAACTTCTACTGTGAACTGTGTGACAAGCAGTACCACAAACACCAGGAATTTGACAACCACATCAATTCTTATGACCACGCTCACAAGCAGGTAAACCTGATAAATGTCTTGCATGTTACAATGGACTCTCTTCCCTCCTCATTGATTGTGGGAGGTTTCTAAATTCACCCAAGTAGAACACAATTCATCATTTGATGTTTTCAGCTTTAACATGCTACTTTCATTAAAATAAAATGGAAAATATTCACTTTTATCACAGTTTCTTTTAAGCTACTCTGACTGAGAGACCTTCAGCTGTAGCTTTAGATACATGCT
This sequence comes from Ploceus nigricollis, assembly GCA_013399945.1. Classification (NCBI taxonomy): domain Eukaryota; kingdom Metazoa; phylum Chordata; class Aves; order Passeriformes; family Ploceidae; genus Ploceus; species Ploceus nigricollis. The sequence goes on along the minus strand of VXBC01010005.1, from coordinate 103,285 downwards.
TAATACTGATGTCCGGACTTAATCTGATAAATTTAAATGTGGAATTACTTAAAACCACAGGCAGGGGGAAAGACCACTTCCTCAAATGACCAGGTTCCTCTTTTGAACTTCCCAGTCACAGAAAAGCCTCTATTCTTCAGGCTTTTATCAGAAGGCATATGACCATGCTGTTTAAAGCTGGTTGTGCTGTTTCAAGGGCAAAAAAGAATTTTGTCTATTTATTTTTTTTTTAAAGCATCTGTTTCTGGAGTTAAAATCTATGTCTCATAGTGTTTGTCAGGCAAATTACATTTTTCCTTGCATACAGAACAATATAAAATAATCCCTTATGAGACATTGGATTCCTGGAAAAAGATAATAAATACTAATTTTTTATCACTTTTTCTGCATCAATTTTATCACATTTGTATGTGGTAGGTATATTTTACCCATATGTGCCTATTAACTTTATTTCCTGCATCCCAATTTTCCTCTAATTTTAGCAAAGTCCATATTTCAATTGGCAATATGAAAGGAAAATGCAATTAATTCATATAAACACTTCAGAATTTAAAGAAAATGGTTTGTGAAGTCCAGGAGTGAACGTTTGTGAGCCTCTGAAGTGAGAGATCCCATCAGCTGACCTGGCATGCTAAGGATGTGTTACTAGATTCCATAGATGGATCTTTTTCTCCCGTAGTTCTGCTAGTGCTTGCATTTAAGTGCTCACATACCGCGTGCATCCAAGTTGCCAGGGAATTAGTGTCCTCTGTGTGATCACACTTGTGGGTTCATGGGGATCAGGAGCTGCCTCAAAAATATGTGAAACCATTAGAAGTTGCAGGTATTTCTGAACAGAGTATTAGAAATAATAATGTTGAATAAAATGAGCAACACTAAAGGCAAAACTCCTCGCTTTCCCTGAAAACAATCTTATTGTCTTCTGCAGTATCACAGAGGATGTAAATCACCCTGGAATTTTCTGTGTGCATCTATCACAGCACTTCATTAAAAAACTGCCTAAGGTCTGTCCACACATCAAATGCTGAACCATCCTGCTGAATTCAAGCACCCCAGGCAGCTATCCATGGGTAATAATGGGACTCTTTTGTCCCATCACTCCGAAGCCAGAGTTATGCATTTATGTATTAAATCAAAAGCAATTCCCCTCATCACCATTCCACTAATTAATCCATTTTTTTATAATAATACAAAACAAATGCTTTTCCAGATCCTAAACCTGTGACTCTAATCCCTATAAATCCCCATTTGCTGCACACAAGATTTTTTCACCCTTCAGCTGTTTTTTTTAAGTCATCAGAAATGCATCTGAACTCAAATGGAGCCATTTGTGCTCTTTCCTCTTCACACACTCCCCCTGCAAAAAGCAGTTTATGCTAAATCAAACAGCCTGCTTCATGCACCAACTATGATTGGGTTGTTGGGCAGGGGAGGTTTTGGCAAGTTTCTGTTATAAAAGGGTTTGTTTAAGCAATAAAACTCTTCTTAATTTTCAGATAAATTTACTGCTTTAAAAGCTGCCAGACATATAGTGCTGGAAACTAAGAGTCTGCACAGAAATGCACGACACATACAGAATATCAACTGGCAGTGCAAGCTCACCTCATCCTGCCCTTTCAGATGTAGTTCAGAGGCTCAGTTAGTGCAGGATTAGCTAGCTACCCTCCTGATGTGACAGGGTAATTCAGTCTCTTCTTCCCTCTCACTTCTTACCTGGTCAGCCAAGTCTGGGAAAATAATTAATTTGCTCTAGGAATAATGTAAGTGAAAGCCTCTCTTCATGCTTTTATCAGTGTAATCTTAAAAAAAAAAAAAAAGTAAAAAACTTAATTTATGGTTTCAAAATTTTCGTTCTGGGAGGGACATTAGCCACCACAAGAGCTTCTATTTCTGAAGGTATGTTTTCTGTTTCCCAGCAGTAATTTGAGGGTAGCTTTAGTAATCTGCATGGATATGTTCTAAACATCATTCTTCTAATGGAGAGTAAATTAAAATGAGACACTCTTTGCACCTCAGTAACAATACAGTATAGTCCTCCCATGTGATTTCCTATTTAAATGTTACTACTTCACAATTTGTGTTAAAGTGGAAATGAGGTTTAGAGAACATAGAAAGGCAGAAAAAAGGATATTGCACTGAGTAGTTAATCATAAGTCTTTTGTTTGTCTTCCAGAGGAAACAGATTTTATTCAGAGAATTGTAGCTTTAATTCCAAATGTTATGGTTTCATAAAATTAATTTTGCAATCCATTTTCTGATAGATTATTTCAACCAGTTATTATAGCAGGAAGTGCTGAGTCCTGGACCTAGCAGTTGACATACCAGCCATTGCCCTCCCTGTCCTCAGAGGCTGTAAAATGTTATGATGACAGTCTGGCCTTGTTTGCATAAATGGTCTTTCTGCTGTCTTTCTGTGTTAGATTATTCTACAGCAGTATACTCAGAGATACTTTGTCTCTCTCTCTCTGCTTGCTACATACCTTCAAATTTATAGACATAAAAATATGATGTATGTGTACATACATATGCATAAAATTTTGACAGACCATCAAAGATCAATGCCTATATCTTCATTATCTTCTAACACTGTAATGAGCCTGGAGAGTTCTGATATTATTTATCTATTTTTGAGCCACATTTTTCCACTATTAAGCAATTCTTATTCTTTGGTTGTCTTGTCAGCATTAGGCTCAACATCTTAACACACTACAAGAATTTTTCATTGATATTACCTGCCATTGGAAATTAATTTCTTTCAGTGCACTGATGGATAAAGTGAACACAGAAAATCTGTCTGATTGGAAGCTTGCACTCCCACCCAGCTTTACCTGAACCCTGTGTTGTTAAACCTGATACTTAACAAGGCTGGGGCAGGAGTGGGAGTGACTTTCCTGGGAGAACCTAATCTTTCATCACCGTACAGCCCTGTGCATACATCTCTCATTGGCCCACCACATATCAGCTAACCCACTTGAAATCACAGCTTTTTCCCTTTGTGTTTTTTCGTATGACTGTAATCTTAAAGGGGCAGCAGTCATGGGGAGCAGCCTATTTGATAAATCTGCAGTTTCTCTCCTCAAGCATCAAGGCGAAGGACACTCACTCTCCCTTGCTCGCTGTATTCTCTGCAGCAAAAGTGAACTGCATCAGAACGGGGTACCTTGGCTCTGCCAAAGCTATCTGAACACTGAAAAGCACAAGGGTCCTGGTGAGAATTCATTTAAAAGTGATCAGAATATAGATAACCAAGACAGGCTGCCACCTGATAAGGTAATATATGTGGGAGGATGTTAAGCTGAAAATAATATATAAGTGTAGTTTTTTTAACCATGTTGTGTCTGTCTTTAAAATGAAGCAGAGATGTCTATTTGGTTGACATTATTAAAAGGAATCTTTTAATAACTCCAGGTCATGCACAGTGTTCATTCATTCAGTTTACATCAAAGTGGTTGGAGCTTTCAATTTTTTGTATAAATAATCCTTAGCAATGAGCAAGGCTTTTAGATGTCAGCAAATGAGAAAATCACAAATCTGTTCCATGTATAATAATTGTGATTATGATAATAATAATAATAGCTATAAGCAGCAAAGAAAAACAAGACTGTATTGCCATCTTGGGGTTTCTGATGACAAAGCAAGCCTTTAGTTTTGTTGTCAAAATTTAACCATACAGTTAAATGCGTCACATTCTCTCCTGTGATAAAAAGTACACAAACTAACAAAAACCTATAAAAAGCACCCTACAACATAAATGTTAGTGTCCTTGAAGCAGACAGTGCAAAGTAAGCAAACAGAAGTTTCAGTCTACTCTAGTTTACATGCACATACCTGTATTTTAGTATTTACATCCATGCATACTAGCATTTGGTCATATTTTTGGCATGAGAGCCTGATTTAGTGTGTACAGCTGTTGGCACTTACTGTTAAGCCTTTATGGTGCTTGTGGATTTAAACTCTAATTCAGGCAGAGATTTAGCTCCTGTTAAACTTCAAAGCTAGCAAATATGCTTACATTTTAGCTAGCATTGCTGCTACCACCTAGAAAATGCACCGATAAGTTAACTCAGAGAAAGCTCCAGGAATGAGTGTAAATGCTGAGATCTTGTTGGTTCATCTTGAGGGTGTTTTTTCCAGCATCTCTATGTTTATTGGAGGAAAAGTAAGTCATGTCTTTTGGTGCCAAGGTAAACCTGTATTACCCAAACAATTTTCATTTGGAGGAAAAAATAACTGGTTTGGCAATATCTGAGGAATTTCACCTTAGGATCTGGAAAATTAGGCAAATATGTTAAGAAACGCTCTTGTGGACAAAGGAATGCGCATATTTATCTGTAAGAACACACTAATGACAGGAGTACACCAGCATGAAGATCCCCTACTATGTGTGCTTGTGTAGTCTCTGCTTTTTTCCCTTGAAGCACAGGTGGACCCACTGTTCCTCTGGTGCTCCCATGGTGACAGGGCCGAGGTCCTTCCATGTAGCTCCTGCTCCTGTACCTCTGCATCAGGACATTGGCCATTAAAGAGCTGACCCTTTAAAAGCAAGACACTGGCCCTGACTTTGTGGGGCCAAGTTTTGCACATGGGGTCTGTACTCTGTGGCCTCCTCAGGAAACAACCTGAGCAGTAAACGACCTCATAATTTCTTGCTTTCAGTTAGCAAGTGGTGCTGTCAGCAGTCACCAGGATTCTGGTCCTGTAACTCACAAAAAATCACCTTGGTTTGATGCTTGTCAAGAAATACAGGCATACTTGTAACAAAACTTTCACATTCCTCACATCCCTAGTAAGATTAAAGAAAATAAGTCAAACAAGAGAAACAGTAATATGATGTTAGATTCCCTTAAACATGTGGTTTAAAAGTGGACTTGAAGTGATGTAAGAATTTTGTATATGTCATAGTCACTGTCCTCTTTAACTACCAATGGATTTCTATGCTCCAAAGCAACTATCATAAATTGCTATATGTGTGCAATTTAGAGGGTTTAAAATTAGGCCCTGTCCTGAAAACTTTGAACTAAGAGATAGCCCTATAGCAGCCCCCTCAAAAAATAAATTATTTAAATGCATAAAACGAAGGAAGCTCATATGTTTTACAAGAGAGGGGTGTTAGAGATGAAATTACATCAAAATATTGATATTATTATTCAATGCAGTCAACAGTTTTACAGATTTTTTCACAAAGTATTCTTTAAATGCAGTGAAATACCTGCTTATTTCTAACTTTAGACAAATCTATTACCAGTTTATATTTTAACTATCTCTGCTATACAATTATTTAGAATGATCACCTCTTCCAGTATAACATTTTTCAGACACTTCTGCTTCTTTGCAACATTTTTTTTTCTCTTGAATTTGGGGGTATGGATGCTGTGGAATTCTCAACTGTTGTTTTATTTATTCATTAATCTACAATAGAAATAACAAATTTCTCTGCTCTATCCTTTTTAGCACATCTTTCTCTTCCCTTGGAAATAGCATACTCTTGACATTTCTAGTCTAGTCTAGTTTCTTTTTATAAGACCAAAGTTAAAAGCAAAGAATTAATTTCTATGGTCTATCCTATCATTTCAATGTCTTTTTGCCTTAAAGACACACTTTCTTCTTGCTCATTGTGAAAGTAGCGATTTTCTTGTTGCTACTTATTCTTATGCCATTTATTACAATCTCTAATTTCTGTTATAGCTTCAGACTTTCTTAGCTGTTCATCATACACTGATTTTTCAGTGTATATTCTTGTTCATACTTCCAAAAATTACTTCCACTCTGACTGTAAGTCTTCCCAAAGAGCAAGTTTTTGATAGTTTCTTGCTGAATAGTTATGCTTTTCTCACACTGCCTTTTCCATAATTAAATTTAAAAGTTCTTCTCACTCTTTCAGAATTTTTTCATGTGAATTAAGCCCTTCCATCCATCATTCTTGTATCTAAACTAGTTTTGATTATAAACTAGATTACCCCAACGGTAGTGGATTGTTAGATACAGAACTGCTTGTGATGCTTCTAATTAAGGTTTACAAACACTTTGTGTTTTAAGAACAAGCTTTCCATTGCTCTTGGTTATTGGGCTGAAATTTTGTTTATGGATCACAAGCTTCAGCAAATTAACAGTAAAAATACATAGTATTTGCAAAGTCAAGTATAAAGTGAGAAGGCTTCAGAATCAATACTCTTGGGACACCCTAAAGCGATACTTTTATGTATCTGCCCTTTAATGAAATCTTTAATCTGAGGTTCCATGTTGTTTTTACTGAGGAAACGTCCCTGACTCAGTACTGAAGATGGACTGTACTTTAGAATTTAATCCCTTTTGTGCAAGGGATGCAGCTGCTGCCTGCAAAAGAACTGAGGATGTGAAATGAGAGGGAAATAGAAGGAGAACAAATGGGTTTGGGAAGCAATTATGGAAATAGGTGTGGACAGAAACTGCTAGAACAGCAAGGCATGCAACTATCACCCAGAAATTAGAAGACAAGGGAGAAGAAAGAGTTGCAAGAGGAAGGGCCTGGATAAATAATCAGTAAATGAGGAGAAATACCAGGATAAAGCACAGCAGGAAACTCTCAGTGTCAGCCACTTAGCACCACCAATGTCTAGGTCATTGCCTTTAGAGATGAGGAATTGAGTGAATAGGCCACATTTCATGACTCTAATTCTGTTAAAGAGAGTACCATAGATATTGTATTGGCACACAGTGTTGCATGGAAAATAATACAAATTACTTACACAACATAAAAAATGTTAGAGTCTGGAAAAAAACCAAAGAATAGAATGTACTGTGCTGTTTTCATATACATTTTCATCTTTTACTACTGCTAGATAATATAAGACCAACATTTTCTTGTCCTGAATGCTTCCTTCTGTTATTTAGATGCAGAGAAATCCTGCCTTTCAAAAAACATGTTTGCATCACAGCTGCTGTGCTTCTGAGCACCTGCAATCCAGCAATTTTGAAATGCTGAAGTAGCAGTTCAGGGGAACAGACAATCAGGTTGTGTCACATCACAGAAACTAACGCAAATAAGGGTAACATAAAGCAAAACATCAGCATTTAAGTAAAGGAATAGTGTACAACATAGGCACAAAAGCAGGGCATAAACAACATGATCATTCTCTGTGGTTTCACTGAACTGAGAACATTTCTTTTCCCAGTTTGAAATTTTCTTAAAATGAATGCTTGTTTCATAATATCATGCAATATTTTCTTAAATGGTATGAGGAGAGGCTTGTATTTATAGGTCTGCTACACAGAGATGCATGCAAGTGCATGTACCAGAGCAGCCCCACAGCAGCAGAAGCAGCATTATCAAATACCACTGAGCACACTCTGGTGATTAGGAGTGACTCGAGGCAACACATTCCACAGAAATCTCATCAGAAACAATTCTTTATTTTAAACTTACCAGTCTGTGCAGATCAGTGAGCTTTATAAAGAGCTGTTAAACCTGCTGCCCTACCAATGCTTTGCTGCTTTCTTATTACTCAGTGATAAAGTAAATAAATTGTCAGTATTCATCCTTTTTAAATTGCATGTTACTTAGAATAATGAGATTCCTTTCATCATTGGCCCTCCAAAAAAATTCTTGCAAATAATGCAGAGCTTCTTTTAAATTTAATGTTCTTGATAAGCTAAATTGTTAAATGCTAGATGCTATGGAATTACATTTGGTGTTCTTTAGAATGAATGCTAATTAACATGTAAATTAGCAATTTAACCCTCTTTAAATTGGAAAAAAACCCATGGGACAGGTAATTTCATAGTTGTTAATGATGGTCCAATGACTGTAGAATTTTTCTTAAGCATTTCATTATATAAGGAATTACAAAAGTGTACTATCTGTTTTTGGCATTTAAGACATGGCAATAACTAGAATGTCAGTTAGAGGAAGTGCTTTTCATTAATGCCTGTGTTATTGTTCTTTCTGTTCTTCCAAGATGGCACACTTTTTAATTACTAAAGTTTTAAAAGTAATTTTCCTAGCAGGAGGAATAGTTGATGCAGTGTAGTGGATGGCTTAGTAAAATAAGCAAGGAATTGTAAGGATTATGTTCATAACAAAACCAAAAAAGATGATGCCAAACTACAGGAAAATACAAAATTACCCCTCAAACCATAATTTTAGATTTTAATTTTGTACAATAAATCCTCACAATCCTCACTCAGAGCATGAAGGAATACATTCTTCTTCAATTATATTTATTTATAAAGGTGCAATTCACCTGGTGGAAACTCAGAATCTCTGGTTCAAATAATTTCCCACTGCTTCAAACTTTGCTCCCATTTAAAATACAGGCAAAGAAAAGGATCCCAAAACTAAATTAATTAAAACATTCTGTTATTACTGTTTTAATATGGCAATTATAACTGAAACCAAAAACAAAAAATTGAAACAAAAGACTTTCTGAAACATTCCATTCAAATTTAAAAAAAAGGTTTTGACCAGGTCATAATTCTTTATCTTAGTGTATAAAAAGAGTTATCAAAATCAACATATTCCTCTTTGGTTTTGAGTTCTGAAATGCTAATACATGCAGAACATAGAATATTACTTAATTAAATGAGCTAGGCATGTAGAACCTAAATATTTATGTTTAGATTATTATTCCCTGTTAACCTTTAAGGCAGCCAGACTGAAGTCATGCCTGTGTTATTTAATAAATGAGATAATTTATGTTGGGTGTTGTCCTTTTAATCATCTCTGTATTCAGGGATACAGAATTTTTCCACTTTTTAAATACCAGATATAAAGACAGAAGAAGCAGAATAAACAGAATGTTTTTTATCTACTTCTGTGCAAAATATCACCATTCACATGAAACAGTGTTCATGGTGAAGAGCTGGGCAGGACTGACTGCAGACTTACATTCTATTTCCTGTGCCAGCCTCAGAGCACTGGCAAATATTACACAATAATATGTAATAATAATTTGTAATGTAATATTACAAATATTACATAACACACAATACATATTTTGCACAGTTGGTTGGGGATTTTGTGTTAAATCAGTCATTCTGGAATACTTGATGTCATTTTAAGGTCAGGGTCTATGGTATCTACAGTGAGGTGAGAGAGGCAAAGCATTGCCAGATGCTATGATTGGCTCTGGTGACCATGTGCTCACAAATATTTGAAATCATACTTTTGGAATGACTTTTAGAATAAGGTATTATTCAACCAGATTAAGGAACCTGTTCCACAGGATATGCCATGTCTGTATATATCTTATCTGAGGAAGTCCTGTGCCATAATCAACTTTTTGGAAATACAGCAATTAGCTGTCATAGTAAAATGTTAAATGTTCACAGAAAAATTACATTTCTTTTGGCTTCTGCATAACTTTTGAACTTGCTGATAACTTCCTCTCACCTGAAAAATGATAATACTTTTAATCCCATTGACATACACAAAGTATATTTGGTACTATGAACATCTGTCTAGAATCTGTATCTATTATAGTTCTGTTCATTTTTAAATGACTGTACCTTCCAAGCAGTAATTAATATGCAAGAATGTCGCTGCACAATTGATTCCTGTGGAGCTTTAAGTGGTGCTTATCATCTAGGTTTGTGTTCAAGGAACCTTACAATGTGCCTTGTACATCTTTAAGGGGCATTCCTAGCAGAAAAAAATATTTTAAAACAAAATAGAAATATATCTTATGTATCACCAAGACAGCAGTAAAAAGGGTAAGATTAGTCATTTATCATCCTTACTTAGTTAAATGCATTAAGTAATATATTTTAATGTGTCTCTAAGGGAAAAATAAAGGAGGTAATCCAGACTGATTATCATTTCACATTTTTTACAATTTTATAATAATTAGGCTTTATCAGAAGTCACTTAAAAGATGCAGGGTCTTTAAGCATCTTCTCAGATTAAATTTCAAAGGAATAAATAGGGAAATGTAGGTGACATGCATGTGAATACTAAACAAACGTACTAATGCAGGTGATGGGACAGTAAAAAAATATATATTTCTTGAAAAAAACAAACTAAAACCCAACCAAACCAAAAAAGCCTAAACTTTCATTTTTCAGGAAATGTTTTTAGAGTAGAATGAGTAGGTTACCAAGGAATGTGATAAGATCAAAACTATATTTCATGCAGAAGGTTTACATCATTTCATTTCAAACAAATTGAAAACATTCGTAAAGATTGACATACTTTGCTTCAGCAGTGTTACTTTAGAAAAATACATTTCAAAATTTCTTGTAAGGTATGCAATAATACTTTCATAATATTAATTATAACATAACCACACTTTTTGTTTATCATCCTTGAGATACAGAAATTATGAAAATTGCAACTTTTAGACATTATGTTGCATTGCTGTTTAGATGCATTAACACAAAGAATTGATAATTTCATTTCATTTTTTATACAAATTTTCCGAACTTTATTTTCCCACTAAGACTAAAAAATAAAGAAATCCCAGATATCAAAGTTCTCTGCACAGCAGAAATTCTAGTCTTTTAACAAGTGTGTAAGTATACAGGAATTGACAGACACCCCCTGGGACTCTGTGACATACTTTATGCTTATAGTTAGCATTTCTTGGCTTGTTTTCAGCTCTTAGCATGTTGATGGGTTCCAAGTACTGCTTCCTTCAAAAGAGACACCTAAATACTTATGTTGAAAAGTCACATTCCATTGATGTGTGTTTACACTTTCCATTTAGGATCTATGGTATTCAACAGGGTACCAAATCACTTCTGGCAGAAGAAAAACAGCATACGGCTTGTGTTCTGAACCTGCCCTGGATCTCCTGTCTTAGCCCAGACTGGGTGAATATCAAATTATAATTAATTGAGAAAATACAGGGTAAAGTAATACCATGTTTGGGGGTAAACCAATGCAGTTTATAAAGGAACATAATCTCCCCAAGCAAGTGGTCACAGCAGCAAGCCTGAGAGTTCAGGAAGCGTTTGGACAATGCTCTCAGGCACACGACGTGAGTCCTGTGCGGGGCCAGGGGTTGGACCCAATCATCCGGCTCAGAATATTCTGTGATTCTCTCATAGTTATCAATATTTGCATACAAAAATGTTGCCTAAAAGGTACAATGTAATTCTCACCTTTCAAAAGGAATCCAAAATATTCAGATTAACCCCATCTTTACTTCAAAGCAACATTAATTCTTCTCATCAGCTCATAATGACCATCTTTTCAGAGTTCTGTGTTACTTTTATATAATTCGATTCTGACTTACACCAAACATTCAATTCATTGACATAATCTTGGCTCTCAATAACCTGTGTCAGATGCTGATTTCCTTCCCATTTTGAAATTTAGCACACCATAATGTCAGTTTTCTTGGTTAAAAAAAATGGAAAAAAAATTGAGATTCTGGCTTTCAGTTTGAAAATTGGAACAGTACACATGTCAAACAACAAGTCATAGCCTAAAACATCTAAACATGGACTGCATCAGAAGTATACAGCAATTGTTATAGAAATTTGTTATTTCAGTGAAATGAACAAATTTTTTTCTTATATAATTCTTTTTATTGTTGCAGAAGGTCTCTCTCAAAGATAAACCTACAATACATGAAAAAACAATCAAGCTTTTTTTCAGAAATTAAAATTATTTAATCTATCTGTCCTACTTCTCCTTGTCTCCAGAATAGTTTCCAGTATTGTTTTAACACAACTAGTCTAAAGAATGTGAAACTACTATCATCACATTGTATCTGGATTGTTGCATATTTTAAGAGGCTTCTTTTTCATTTCAGTACATATACTCATGGTATTTCTCTCTCTTTTTTTTTTTTCCTGCAAGAAATAATTAAAATTCAGGGTTGTATAAAAGTATGGATTACTGGGATAAAAAAACGTGGTATAAATGAAAGATAAACTTTGAATTTTACAGGAATGAAAATTTCAAGGGAGGGAGTAGTAAAGCTTGCCTAAAAGGTTCTTTGTGTCAAGTGATTGGAAAGAATTTGAAAAGCGACATAGTATTTGAGAAACAGTGAGTGATAGATCATCTTTAGACTCTTAAACATGCTCATATCTACATGAAAAACTAGATGTGTTTATAGCACCATTTGATGTAAGAGTAAACAGCCATTATCTGGAGCATGGCTAAGAGGATAACATTAAATGTTACCTCCCATAACTCCAGAACATATAAGTGGGTAAGAAAAGTAGCATAGGATTGCTCTTATAAAAGTACATCGTGTTCATTTCTACTCTCTTTTCAGGAAGCAGTTTCTAGAATACGGTTAAAAATTTTAATTATGGCATCACAATTGAAGTGTGTCAAGTTTCAGCTCTGTGACATGTTGCACACCAGTAAGTTCAAGGGGACAAAATACAAGTCACAAATTGCAAATAAGTAATATTTTAGGCACAGGGTAATAAAAAGGGAGCTAGATAGAACCAAAATATCTTTGCCTTTATAAACTGGAAAATTAGGGCATTCCCTCTTCACGGTTTGGTCATCTTTTTCTATGACACACTGAATTTGCTTCAGAAGCACCTTATTGCTCTTGTCATTTCAGAAGGAAATTCTGTTTAACTGGGAAGAGAGATGGATAAGCCAAGTAGATGGAAGAAAGGAGACTAACATCAAAGGAGAGAACACACAATAATAATATGAAGCAAAATTTGGAAAATAATTAAATAAACCATAAACTATAATGAAAACAACCTTTTTAAATATCAGTACAATGTACTGGGATGCGTTCTCAGAAGACTGTCTCTGATAACCAAAGGCTAAACCAGGCTCTTAAATTATTCTCCCTAAAAAAAAACCAAAACAAATAAAACCAACCCCCCCACCCCCCCAAAAAAACCCCAACATATGTTCATATTTTTATGCAAATAAACCAGAAACTGGAATATAAACTGCTATTCCAATCCCATGCATGAAGTTATTAAAATTAATAGATCTTCCATCTGAATGTGCTGCCTCTGCGGGCCTCCCTTATGACAAGAATAGCACAAATACACTTCATCCATATTATGGGTCTCTAAAAGTACTAACATTTTTAATAATAACATTAAAGTAATAACATTAAAGCCGATCTTTAATCTATATCTTATTTTAAATCTATAATCTTTAATCTATATGTCTATGTTAGCATTATGATGATCAACACAGACATACGGGAAATAAAAAAAGAGAATTGTATATAGCAAATGCAAATAAAATATTTGCATATATCTGTATAAATAACAAACTATAACATAAACTTCTTTTAGGAACTTAGTTTCATAAAGGTGAATGAGCTTGTAAAATGGGCTGGGAGGAGAAAAATCAAACAGAAAGATGTGAGAGAGAACAAAGAAATTTCAAAGAGCACTTGGCAGATGGTTTAAGAACCCAAATCCCAGAACAGAAAAAGACCAAATAGGTTATAAACAGCTAATCTCATTTAGAAGGAAAGTCAATTCTCTCTGTCTTAAATTTATAATAAAGGAGAGAAAGGAAAAATGGATGGTAAATACTATAAATCACAAGTGTAGAAATTGGAAAAGAAGTGATGGGGGAAGTAAAAAGGGCAAAAGAAAAATCTGTAGTCATCAGAGATGAGGGCAAGAAAGTTTCTGAAAATGTATTGAGAACATAAAGTATCTTCTGGTCCAAATTGAAATTATTTACTAGTTAGAAGTGATATAAAAAAAAGACTATTCAATACAGATTTATGTTCTATACTTGGAACAAAGCCAGATGACTAAGCCACATCCATGATGTTTAGGATGATTGTGAAGTACCACTCTATCAATACTTAAGAAGGATCTTAGACAACATGTTCCAGAAATAAATATTTTTGTCTCAGCTGGTTCAGGCCATAAACTCTCCTAATATTAATGTTGATTTTTAGTGAGTCTCAGAGCACTAGCAGAAAAAGCATCAAGCTAGATGATGCCATGATAGGATTTAAAAAGAATAAATAAGAAAATCTGTCATTCTGACATTAGTGCCATGGAAAATACTGGCATGACTGATCCAGGTCTCTATAAAATGTTGAAGAATTTTAATGTAATTCATTTTCTGTCAAAGTAACTTAAATTCATCAATTTATCTGGATGTCCCCTATCTTTTGTTAGTGAAAAGATGTTATTGGATGATTACAAAATTCCTTTGTGGTCTTTTCTGATTGAGCAAAACTGCAAGGAAACCTCATGTATTAAAGCTCCTTTACTTGGAGCTGGCATTTTTTGTTATAGAATTGCTGCTAGATTCCTGGTTACCTTTAATGATCCTACTCCAGAAGAGCTCAGTCTACTTTGAGCAAATACAAGACAAAGAATATTTTGGTTTAGACTGATTAAAAAAAAAAAAGAAAAGAGAAGAAAGCCAAAATCTAAAATATTTTTTATAGCTAGCTCTTACTAGCAATTAATATCCTATTAAAAAAGCAATTTTTTACTTCCTTCATGTATTTGACGAGGCTTCTGCTCTAACTCCCTCCAGTATCCTTCACACACATTTGCCCAGTTTGTATCTTTTCATCTAAAGCCCAGTGGCTGGTGACTATAAGCAAGGTTACATTTATCTCAAGTACATATTAAAATATTTCTTTTTAGTGGTGGACTTGTTCTCTTGCAGAGCACTTCAAAGTCACCGTGGAGTGGTTGAGTCAACTTTCCTCTATGTCAACTATGACCATAGCACAATAGTTTGGAAGAGGTTTATCCTTTATGATCTGTTGTTGTATCCTCAGCATTATCATAGTTACCAAGAATCAACCTATTATACAGCTAAATCAAAACTAGGTTTAATTCAGGTGACTGACATTTTTTTTCAATGGGTGTACAAAGAGTTAGAGATGATAATTAAACATAAAGACCTGTAAATGTTGATTCAGTCTCCTCCTCTCTGTTCTTTCCGAAATTCACTCCATCTCTCTATGCCTTCATTTATTTATTTGTAAAATGATATCATTGTAAAGATGAAGTTTTGTAAGAAATCTGAGATGTCTCTATGAAAATTGTTATTTAAAATCCATGTATAGACATTTCTACTGTCATTTTCCTTGCTCTGAAAGAATTCTGACCATACTGAAGAAAGTTTGAGGCCAGGTTTTGGACTCACCTGTAGAATTCTGGGATAATTTAGACTCTCTTTTCATTAAAATGTAAGGGATTTTGTATTCTGCCTGCTACAGTTAAAACAAAGAAAAACAAAGTAGTGAGACAGGCTTTAAAAACTTGTGGAAAGTCTTAAATAATTTTAAAATAAGATTAAAATAAGTACTAAAATTTTTGAAAGGTGCTAGTCTTGCACAGCGTCTGTAATGCCACGGGGGGGGGGGGGTTTAGCTGCTTAAAGGAGAAGGAAAAAGAAATATAATATATAAGATGATGGTTTTGATCTAAGAAGGATCCAAACACCCTGGCAAGTGAGGTAATATATGAACTTGAGGGGAAGATACAGACCCTGCCTCAAGTTTTTTATCATTGTAATCTGTTGATTTTTCTGGATAAATTGCTCTGTATTCCCAAGTGACATTAAATAGATCTAATCAAAGTACACAGTGTGCAGCCAGCTTGGGGGAGCCTATGACAATATGTTTGCTGGAGCTGATAGAAACATGAGTGGGCAACAGCTCAGGCTTCCACAGGAGTGAGTTGCTGGCACACAGCGGATGTTCTGTCCTCTTCCCTGTGGAAACAGCCCCCAAATGCATCTGTTTCAACTTTATCTGAGGGATTCTTATGAGAAACACAATTGGATCTTTGAAAATGAAAAGTATCCACAAATAAATACTTTCATCCGGCAGTAGATGAAATTAGTTTAATTAGCAGGAATATTTGCAGGTCTGGTTAAACAATAAGAGTTTCTCTGAAGACATGAAAAACAAGCCCTCCAAAGGGCCATCTGTAATTTATCCTTCAAGTTAGATCTGTGATCAGCATCTTATTCACTGATAGATGGATTCTCTAGGACATGTCTGAGGAGTGAGTTTTCCTCCCTCCTGCTATCATCTCATTCCCTAATCCAATCAGACAAGGATATTTTCTTTTTTGTCTTCTCATTCACTTCCACTACCAATATTAAATCTGTTACAGCTGGCTATAATAGAACATACTCTAACAAATAATTACTTGCACACACTTCAAAGAGATGTGTAGCTATTTATGGGTAAAACAAATGAAAATTTATCAGCTAGTTTTTGAGCTTCATCTCTTACTGTTAATTCCTGTATATAATAGCTGTTTCCTCACTTTCACTTAGCCAGCTTACACTGTAAGCTTTACATACGAAGTTTAATTATGTTCTCTAGTGACAATCATTCTCATTTGATGGTTTGCAGTGGGAAATCACTTTACAAATAATGCATTTGGTTCCAGTGTTAGGGTTACAGGCAAGAGAATAATTACTGAAATTAACATTCCTTTCTTCCTCAATTAACCCTTCTGTGGTGAATTTGGTTAGAACCTAATTAAGGAGCCTTTTTGCTGAGTGGGAATAAATCTTTAATCAAACACATTAGTTCAAGGACTTCAGTTCAAAGAAGGCTCTCTAAATATAACAGAAGACATATACCTAATACGGTACATACATTTTTACCTGGGGCTGGAATGCATAGTGAGTAGTTTGGAGGTTGCATTGTGAATGATATTCCAGAACAAAAAAAATCTAAATGTAATGAGAAAACAATAATTTAATTTATACTAAAATGACTTTTTCTAGCTTAACAAATAGAAAATTACTTTTTTTTCTCAAAGATATCTTCTATTCACATCCATGCAGTTGCACTACTTGAAGAAGAAGAGGATTTGTTACTCAGGATAGTTGTAACAACAGTTCTTCTTCCCAGAATCTGAAGCAGTTAACACTGAGAACCCCTGTAAAATCTATATAATGGCATAGCCCCTGGCAGAATACTCAGGAGAAGTTATACTGTCTCCCAGTACCATACTCCTATGGTCCTCAAATTGAGACACTTGCCAGTTAAGAATGAGGCAAAACACTTGTTGAGTAGCTCAAATTTCTGCTCATTTTTTGTTACCCATTCACCACTCTCATTTGCTTTCTTTATTTTACAGTATGCTTTCTTTAACCTTCATTTTTTGGCTGACATTCTTGCTCTCCCTATTATTCTTTTCATCCTTTGCCAAGATTGTCTCCAGCTGCACCTTGGCCTTCCTGACCAATCCTTACACAATTTAGCAGCATCACTATACTCTTCCCAGGACACCTGTCCCTGCTTTCACTACCTTTCCCTTTCCTTCTTGCCTCTTATTTTGACCAGCAGGTCTTGATTCAGCTGTGCCATTCTCCTTTCCTCTTACAGCAAAGGATTGGTGTAACCTCCTTTAAGATCTGCCAGCTTGGTTCTGCTCCCTTGTCCCAGAGGGCAGTTTCTCAGGTGGGCCTATTGAGTAAACCCTTGACTCCCCCCACCACGCTGCAGTGATGGCAATTTGCTCCTAACTTTCTAGAAGAGCAGTGGGATCCAGCTCCTCCAGTTTGCTGCCCATGCTGTGTTCATTGGTGTAAAGGCACCTTAGCTGGGAGGTCAGCTGTGTCTCCTTCATAAAAGAACACCCTGCAGAAATTAGAATAGACACCTTTAATAACCTCTGTACACAATGAAAAGAAAGGGGCACTTTTACATTTCACTTTATCCCTCTTGTTTTAGACAGCTGCTTTAAAAACAGGTGATTGGGTCCCTAAAGTGCTTATTTCTTTCCAGTGGTTATGAAGAAAGGCATCTGAAGTTGATCAGAAGAATAGCAATCTAGGTAAACATTTACCTGCACAGGGAAAAATAGAAACCAGGATCATAACTCTGGATAGAAAACTGCAAATGCAGCCAGCAGTGAGTATGCAGGTGCTCATAGGTCAGTGCAAAGCAAGTACCGGCCCAAATAAAGTGACAATTTAAAAAAAAACCACAACCCCCCAGACATTAAGAATGGGAAGAAATTGCTAAATTACAGGTATTTGACCACTGTTATTTGATGTCTAGCAAACATAGGTAGTGAAGATGCAGCTCCATTAAGTCTTTTAAATCTCCTGGTGGAGATTTAACTCTTCGTATCAGAGTTCCAGGAGGAGAAGCATAGATTCAGCAGCTTTTGACTGAGTCTTAGAACAGCCAATGAGACTCACAGCAGTTCTACAAGTAAATCTTTCCATGACAATGAACATGATTTTGTAGTCTTCTAATACTCTCTGTGGGTGTTTATAAAAAAGGGATGGTTTACTTTTAGATATGGAAATGTCCACACACACATGTGTACAAAAAACTTAGAAAGAATAGAACATGAGTCTAAAAAAAGAAATATAAGTGCATGACAACTATATTTGTAGCTGGTGAAGGACAGAACACAAGAAGCTATTAAATAAATCATATTTTATTATATGTGCCTGTATTTAGATGCCCAGTTAAGTACCTAATTATGTGAAAAATGCAACTGCTGTGTAAAGCAATGTTAATTTTCAGGCACACCTACTGAGCTTGGGGTTGTCATTCAGATATCTGCTCAATTGCATGCTCTTGTACCCCACCTGCAGAAAATACCTGTGTGCTTGTCAGAAGTCTGGCACAGGTTATTAGTGAAGAAAACCAGGGCTTTGCAGGTTCAGCAGACAGTCTCATGATCTATCCAACATAGCTGACAAATTTCATTATGACTCCTATCTAGAGCTCTGGCAGTGCAGCTTTGTTTTGTTTTGCTGAGGGGATGTGCAGGGAGAGCCCTTTCTCTCCTCAGACTGTAGAGTTTTTGATTTCTTGGATTTCAGCTCCAGTTGACGAGTTCTCTGCTATGCTTACCTACATTTCTTTTTCTTTTCTCTACTTCTCTGACACATGCTGCATGCCATTAGAGAGCAAAAAATACTGCTGGAACTCCTATTCTTAGTGTTGGTCCATTTGCTTTTTTGATTATCATCCTAACTGTCAAAGAAATGAAATTGCATTGCTTGGCAGTACTGTGCTCCATAGTTCTTGGTTTCACACTGTTCTTTGTTTCCTTGACAGGTAGAAACTGTTTCTGTTTTTCCTCATGAATGCTTTATGTGTGATGCTGAACAGCTCACGGTGACAGCTAAAACATAGCAAGCTGCCCTAAAGGACATTTCTCAAATGTGTTTCTTTGCCCTTTCTTCACATTGGACATGTTAATAAGGCTCAAGATTACCTATGTTTTTCTGTGGAGAATAAGATCTTTACAGCTTAAATATCTCTACACTCATGTAAATGTTACCTAGGTGACAGAACATTTGGATTTGTTCTGGGAAAATTCTCTGATTTCTATTTTCAGCTTTGGCATTAATATATTATTTGAAAAGTTTTTGCTTGAACCAAAAGTAACATTGTCTTATGTATTCATCCATTTGTCTGCAAATTGCAGACAATGAGGCTGAGGGAATGGAGTGCTATGTGACTGGCCTGGCAAGGGACAAATCAATAGTGAGAGAGGGCACATAAAGGGACAGGTGAGAGCTAAACATATAGGGAGCAACCATTTATTTCCAAGAAGGTGATGCCTAAGAGCTTTAAAGAGGACTTTGCAGCTGTCCTGTTTTAGAGTCTAGTTCCATGAAGTACTGGATGTTGGGGCTGATACAAACTTTACGGAGAAACACGCAGATTTGACAGACTGTAGATAGTTCTGATGAAATGGTTAAGCTTTCATCAGGCACTAGGCAGCATGGCGATTCTTGCTGCTTGGTAGTGCACCAGTTCCTCGAGCAACTTCCTGGCTTTCTCATCCCCATCCAACAGAGAGTGTCTCTGCAAAACCATCAGGATGGCTGAGAGCCAGAGACCCATCTAAAGCTCCCTGAGCAGATGATTTGTGGCCAGCCCAGCTCTCCCTGTCTCCAGATCAGTGCTCAAAGGCATATGTCTTGGGGTCCAAAAGGCTGAGAGCAAAGAAAAAACTTCTGCTCTTAGACTCCCAGCACTTATTTTTCCTCTCACGGATGTTATCTGACTTTTTAAAAAAATCCCATACTTGAAGGACAGCTGATGGTGTGAGATGTGAGAGATGTTCACTACAGCTTTCCAGCACTCTTCACAGAAAGAAATCACAGACCTTGTATTGCCTGTTTCCACCAAGTATTTTTACATGCCTCTCCGTCATATTATGTCATTGCCACTAAATGGATTCTTTCATCTTAGCTGGACAAAAAAGAACCTGCCATCTCTTTAGATGGTGGTTTTCACCCATTTGCTTTGTTGTAATCTACTGGCAAAAGCTAGACCTCTTTCCAGAAAGCAGTTCTCTCATGCATTTATAATTTTTTTGACTTCTACAAGTTGAGGACTCTTTGCCTCCAGTCCTGTTTTCCCAGAAGCAGGTGAATGTTGGCCAGTGTACAGCTCTGTGCCATGGCTACACTGCTCCCCACACCTGAGCTGCAGAAATCAGTATTTGCTTTTACAATGCTTGGTCAGCCTTCAATTTATCCTACTGATGCATATTGATCTTTTGGCCCTGCTATAGTGAGTAAAGCAACAGCATGAGATGATGGCAGTGATTGGGATGTTGATCTTTAGGTGTTGGTAGACAGTCAAGTAGGCTTAGATGCTGAAAGATGAGCAGCAGTTTAAAAATGACTGAGATATCAAAACCTTTCTTCAAGTTTACTTTGCAAAAACAGCTCCATGGAAAATTTGGCATTTAGTGGTGTTGGTACAGTAGTTCTAAATTACACAGATGAGTGCAGCCACCTCTGGACCAAGGGGCAAAGGAATGCAGCAGTTTCATTTCAGTTCTGGTCCTCAAAGCTTCCAGTTTATCTGGCTGAATACACGAGAGCTCCCTCCCCGCTTGCAAATGTTTTTTCCCCAAACACTGGAGAAGTGGGGAAGGTGAAACGCATTTATGCCATGGAGTTTAGAAGCGTGGATCTGAACTGGGGAGTTGTAAGATTAGACATGAGTTGCTGGCTCCTAGAGAGCACAGTGAACTCAGAGACAAATGTTTTTGCAGAGGATGCTGTTGACACTTTCTAGTTTACATTTTCTCCTTCATTTTCCTTATGTTATCGGTAGTGCAAAATCAGGCAATAAAAAAATATAATAAAGGCAAAGAATTTTGCTCTCTCTAACAGCAATTATCTGATTTATTGATATATGAGGTGATTTAAAAAATTGTGAAAATAACTATAAAAGGGTTTCCTGATCAAATATTTCAGACAGTGGTTTTCTTCTTTGAGAAAATAATACAGCCTTAAAAAGGTACAAAACCAACAGATAAATGCCCACACATCTGTGTATACATGTCCAAGTAGAGAACTATAAAATATATTACACATAGGAGCTCAGAGTTATTACAGTATATGCCTGTGGATTACATTTCAACAGGATGAATCAAATAGGAAAATGTTGACCTCATTAAATGGATTCTAGTTTTGTGTCTGTATTTGTACACAACAGAACATTTTTGTATTCATCAGAAACCAAAAAAAAGTTGTCATTCATACATAGGCATCTATCAGATAAATAGCAGAGAGCAAATTATGCTGTTTTGTTAAGCAAAAATAACATTTTCTATCTCTTCTCACTATTATAGTATTTTAAGTATACTTTTATTCTCCATTTACATATCAACTTCATGAAAAGTGAATAAATTGAGTAAGAGGAGCTGTATCTGATGTGCACATCTCTAATCCCTTCTGTTTATATTCTTTTCATACAGAGATTGAAAGATTTAAAACAAAGGGAATTTGCTCGAAATGTGGCTTCAAAGTCATGGAAAGATGAGAAGAAACAGGAAAAAGCACTCAAGCGACTCCACCAGCTTGCAGAGTTACGGAAGCAGTCAGAATGGCAAGTTTTTAAAAGTTGTATGAGGTTTTAATGCCTTCTTTCCTCCCTTCCAGAAGAAATTATATTTTTACTCCTACACAAGTAATGTAGAGAGATTGTGTGTACTGTAACCTGTCTTCAACTCCAAATGATCCTGTTCTGCAAACCATGCATTGAAAACCTCTGACTTAATTACATCTGTTTGAAAGTTTGTCGTTTTCTCTCCTGTAGATAGTTATTCTCATGTCTTCTAAATGGAGTGCTTTGAAGACACTTTTATAATATCACTATTTTACCTTAACCAAACTGATCTGAAGAGATTAATATGACTGTCTTAGCATTTTACTGTAAGTTAACGGGAGAGGATAAACCCTTTGAGAATAATTTTTACTGCTTTTAAGGTACTGGGATTATTCTTCAGTTTCTCTGTAAGATAATTTGAATGAAAAACAAGTAATTAATTGAATTAAGTTGGTCTAATACTGTTAGCTCTATTGATTAATATCAAGATAGAGGACAAAGATTGCAGTAGTAAACCTTTAAATGTGAGAAATCTCCTTTGTTTAATGACACTGAATGTTTCAGTAGAATAGATTGCCATCAGACCAATTATTTGTATTAATCTATGACCACAGTGAGTTAACCAGATAAATAAACTGACATTGTTTTAAATTCATCTGAAGACTACTGTACCCTGGAAATAACAGCATTCAGAGTTTATTACAAACTCATTTTGGCCTATGTAATTGCTTTTGAGCAATCTGGTGAAATATAACGGTTTAGTGCTAATATATCACTTTTATGATTACGACTCCATTTTCATACAAATCTGCTGAAACAAATGTAACTGCCTGTGGGAAGCTTCCTTTATACCCACGCACTTGAAGATGTAGCCTCAGACAGAGTGATAATATCAGTGATAATAGGAAAGCCAGAATGAATCTGGGAGGGAAAGAGCAGGTTTGCTTTTATAAAGAGCCAGGAGTCCATAATATTTTGCATAGAGTGTGGAAGGAAAGAGCTTGCTCTTCCTCCCTGTAATCACTAATAGGCTTAGGGGAGGCTGAGTGCTGGGATTTTGGCAGAGGAGTAGCATTCCCAATTGCTCAGGAAAGACAGAATGTCAGCCTTTGTAAGCAGAAGTCCACACACACATAATTGCTAGCATGCCTGAGTACTGTCTCTCAGGTTCCAACACAGTTCCTTACAACAAGCTAATTCAATTTGACAACAAAATTATTGTTAATCTTGGGCACAGAAAATTTTGATTTTGCTATTCCAAGAAGACTTTGAAAAGGATTTCTTTATATGCCTTCTCCAAGAGATAATTATTCCTCATGTACAAATAGGGGTTAATTTTTATCTCCTGATGCTGAATTTCTGGCAAAGGCAAATATATTCTCTGAAATGCACACATTATGAGTTGACCCTACTCCAGGGAGTCTTTCTGTCTTTCCCATTGTTGAAGATCAATGTATTTTTATAACATTTATAAAACATGATTGCCAATTATAGTTAGCTTATATGCAGATCTAACAGTTTTAATTTACATTTAATTAAATATATTATATTTTTTAATCAAACTCTTTATTTAATCTGGTTCTAGTTTTTTTTTTCTTGTTAGTGTACTGTGGTACTGCACTGATAGCAAATATAGATAATTAGTCTAATGAAATGTGTGTTCAAAATATATCTTGGAAAAACACTTTTATGGTGGCCATATATGTCACATCTTTAATGGAAAATGGCTACAGTCATTTCAGTCTCAGTTATCTGTTTCAAGAAATCAGTGGTTTGCCATTTTTGTTAAGGCCCTAGAATAGGTAATTTTTCTTTAATTACAAGAAAATGAAATCATATTTAAAATCTGAGATATTTTGAAAAGAGGAATAATGTAATTAATGGAAGTAAGACACAGAAAATGTGGCAAAGTCAAATCATGGTTGATAATGAGACCAGTGAAGTTGTGATTTTCTTCCCCTCCAATGTTTGCTGACAGTTTTAGTATCAATATCTCTTTGAATATTTTGCAAAGTTATTTATTGTGGCATAAAATAAGAATCTACTCTTTAAAAAATCAAACAAACACATTCTTCCCTAAGCAAGCAGAATGTTTCTTTCTTTTCCAGAGTTTGATTTTGCAGATGCTCCAAGTGGAAGCATCTCTTTTTGAACATAGCACAATTTCCTTTGCAGAGACCTTTCAGAAGAGCAAGGTTTACCACAGATTAGGTTCTCCTAAATATAAATTCAGAGTAAAACCAATATTTTTTCTGCTTGTACAGGAGCATAACCGAAAAAGAACATTCATGTGCTGACATTAAAACATGTAATTTTCTATGTGTAAAAACTGTCTTGCCTATACAGAAGTCCAAACCGATGATATACTGCAGATTTGCCCTGTTGAAACTTAGCTTTACTTTGTAAAAAACTGAGTGACACTCCCCTTCATCAGACAGACATTTTCAAATGCAAGCTCTGTCATAACTTGGTTACTTAATACAGCTTTCTTTTTTTCTTTATTTTTTTACCTTAAAGCATCACTGGGAGTGGACCATTGCTTAAAGCCCCCCGATTAGTCCTGGAAAAGCAGCAATCACCAGATGGCATTTTCCTGTACAAGGGCAGCAAGTTCACAGCAAGTTCTCAAAGAACCATCATAAGTAAAGGAGAAGGTTTCTCCAAAAGCATACTAGAGAAACAGCAACTTATTATAAGCAGGCATCACCCCCCAGCTGAAAGACACCATGCACTTGGAAATCACATCTCAGAAATGTTCCCATACAGCAGCAATACCTCTCAAAGGGCAGGAGTGTCTTTTTCATTCTCTAAAAAGGTCCCTTTGAAGCTTGAGTCCTCAGCATCAGTCTTCAGTGAGAACTCTGAAGAAGGAAATGATTGTAGTGAGTCCCCCAACCACAAAAAAAAGCAAACTATTGAAGGCTGTCATTCTGTCACACTTTTGGAGGAACAACTGAAAGCAAGTTTGGATAAAGAGTCACCTATTACACAAGACCAAATGGATTTGGATAACAGTGCATCAAGTCATGCAGCTGCAAAACCTAAAATGCTAAAGGAAAATGATAAAAATAGTGACAGGGAATCAGAAGAAAAATTCAGAGCTAATCCTTCATTTTCTACAGTCAAAATACCGCTTCCAAATTTGAATTTTTCTGCTTCACTGAGAGAAACAGAGCAAGAGAGCAAACGGAATGAATCAGAACAATTCTTAGAAACTCCAATTTCATCTTCATGCCAAGCTAGCAATTTTTGTACACAGCTGAACACCTACAAGCACACTAATGCCCACCTGCCTGACCAGTTATCTGAGCTCCCACGACAGCCAGCACCTGAGCTGACCTGTTCAAGCAACATTAATGACAGTCCTGGAGTGTTAAAAAGAGAAAGATCTTTGGAGGTTACAGAAACCACAGATGGAAATATGGAAACACTTGAAAAGGAGACCACGGTTAAAGAAGTTGAGCCCCAGGCATTGCCCTTCCTCCATGTACTGAGCAAAGATGGCACCACTGCTCTGCAGTGGCCCACAGAATTACTTTTGTTTACAAAAACTGAGCCCTGTATTTCATATGGCTGTAATCCATTGTATTTTGATTTCAGACTCTCTTTAAATCACAGGGAGGGTAAACAGCATGAAACAAACAAAGCAAGCTGTAAAGAGCTCTCTAAAAATAAGACTGCAGATGAATATGAACCCTCAGGTTTAATAAAACACAAGCAAATGTCAAATGAACAAGATAATCAGTTGTTGAAACCAAAGAAGATGAAAGGTTGCCTAAATCCAAGAAAGGCCAAGCAAAAAGCTGAGTCAGACATAGGGAAAGAAATGAATGAAAATGGTCAAAAATTCATTGCAGATTATTTGAATGAAAATATACCCAAAGTGCCTGCTTACCTTGATGTCTCACAAAAGGATTATGTGACAGAAAAATATCTTTATACAACATCACTGAGGAGACCTTTAAAGCACCATTTCCATGGCTGTGAAAGAAAAACTCAGAACATTAGAAACGAAAGCATTTCCTTTTCTGCTTTTATGTCTAGGATTAAAAACTCTAACTCTGAAAAATGTCATTTAATTGATTCTGAAGAAAAATATGAGAACCAAAATGACTCCAGATCCCTTCAAGATGTGGTCAGCTGCAGCAGTGACATAAGTGACAGTGGAAAAGACTCTAGTGGAAGTTTCTTTAGTTGTAAATCCAGTTCAAACAGCAGGTATTCAGATAATGAAGGATGTGGAAGTTACACAAGATGCTGGAGATGCCCATCTCCTCAAAAGCTGTTGTCTGGCAGACATTGCAACTATTCTGACACTTCAGTTAGCAGTACGAGTAGCTACATGAGCTACATGAGTCCCACATCAAACAATCACAGAAGAAATAATTTTCTTTGTTGTTGTAAAAGAAAAAGGAAGACAGATGAAAGGCACAAACACAGAAAGCACAAGAGTATTTTCACTTCAGATGATACAGACGAGGATTACCTTTGTCATAGTAGAAGTCATGGAACTAGAAACTGTATTCAGAGTGGCACAATTAAATATCGAAGATGTTCAAGACATAAACTTTTACAAATCAGAGACAGGTCTAAACACAGCAGATGTAGACATCAGCATTTTGGCAAAGTGCTTTGTAGGAGTAGAAGCTGCCACAAAACCAATAGTGCTTCCACCAGTGATTCAAGAAGCAATGAAAGATCATCTAGCAGCAGAATATCAAGAGGCAGCAGTTCAGGATCCTTCTCAAAAGAGATGGACAACGGTGACAACAAAACAACACAGGATGCTGAGAGAGGTTCTAACACTGGACCAGGAAAAGCTGAAACTGCACGTTCCAACGCTCTGAATGTGAATAGTCAGTCTCAAAACTTTGCCACCTGCTCTTCCAAAAACCTGGCAAAAGACATATGTGGAAAAAGAAAGTCAGTGACAGCCAAGTTACTTTTAGAAAGAGTGCAGTCTAAGAAAACCCAGGAACAAATGCATGATCCAGAGAGATTTTCAATCAGTAGTGGGATAGAATTAAAGGATCACTCACAAAGTCACTTTGCTCTTCCGTTTTCATCATCAGTAGATGACATTGCAATGTTACCTTTGCCAGAGAAAGTGCTAAGCATAGGTAAAAGTGACATGAGACATAATGAAATCAGTTCGTTGGAAAACAGCGTGAAGAAAAACACTGACACATCAGAGATAACTAATGTTACTCTTTCACCTGGAACTGATTATGATCATTGTGTTCTTAAAGACATAATTCAAATTGAAACAGGCTATCAGAGCCCAAGCATTAAAAGGAACACAGCAATAAAGGAACAAACCAATCTCTTTATTAGTGAAGTGCAGCCCTTTATACAAAGCTGTGATCCAGTACCAAATGATTTCCCTGGTGCTTTTCCCTCTAATAGATATTCTGTTGCTAATTCAACAGAGACCAAAGAAGAACTACATGATGTAACCATGGACTTGAACCGGGCAGAAGGCAGTTCAGACTCTTTTTGTGACAATGCTATGCAGAAGTATGGTGATACACTAAATGACCTAGAAGTGTACAGTAAATCCACCTCCCCTCCTTTAACACAGCAGCCTATCACATTTACACCAGAAGAAGTAGACAAATACAGGTTGCTGCAGTTGCAAGCCCAGCAACACATGCAGAAACAACTTCTGGCAAAACATCTGAAAGTTTTGCCTGCCCCAGGACCAGCTGCCTTCTCTGCAACACCAGCAGTTCCTGCCCTCCCTGTTCAGCAGCAGGCTACTGTCACCACCATCCACCACACGCTGCTGCAACGCTTTGCTGTCTCGGCATCTGTGCACCCCCACAGCAGCCATCTCTCCCTGGCACCCCTCCACCCCCTCTCTCAGGCACATTTTGCCCCCATATCACTTTCCCCGTTAGCGCCAGCCCTTATTCCCACCCACCCTGCTTTGCTGACAGGACACCCACTACATTTGGTTTCTGCTACTCCCCTCCACCCTTCCCCACTGACCTTCCCTGCACTGCCACATGCTGCATATATCCCAGCCTTATTTACACCACACCTGAACACAGCCACACCTTCTGCTGTACACCCAAATCACTTAGTTCATCCCTTATTCCATGGACAAGAGCCCCATCACTATTCTTGTTCTATCCAGACCCAACAGTTACCTACAGCAAAAGAAGTTTTCAGTGTTTCTAGCTACTTAAACTAGCCCAAGTGATTTCATCATGGCTCCAACCCCAAATTAAAATAAAATAAAGCATTCAGCATTCAAGCACATCTGAGGGGAAATCTACTGTTTTGCTGAGAGTGCAACAGCAAAGATTTTAAAGTCCACAAGCTGGCTGACAGCATATGAATGTTGATTTTATTCTTGTATCACTGAGGAAAAGCTGCTTTAAAGCCTTTAGTGATACTATCACAAGAAGGATAGGTGGCCAGTGTCATTTTACACAATGTTTTAGAAGAACAGCTTGAAGTGAAGTCTATGACTGTCAGTAGGAAAGGGACCACAGCACCCAGACAAAATGGGATCAATATCGACACTGATGAGGGATTCAAAGTAGCACAATTTAAGGTTGAGCAATCTTGACACACCTCAATGATTTGATTTTCTGAGTTTGTATATGAAACAGTGCCTGGTTTGGTTAGGGTATTTTTAGACTGAGGAAAAAATAAGGTATCTGAGACCAGCAGACCCTGGGGCTGTCTCCTGGCCAAAGTAAACTGGGGAGGCTTAGAGGGAGAGGTGATGAGTTAACACTAGAAGATGAGGATCACAACAACATCTTGAAGATACTTTAGTGATTTCATCCCTGCATATGTTGCTTGGACAGTGTAAAGGGACTGCAGTCAGGCCATGGGTACATTACAAAGCATTTCCTTAGCATAGGGAGCTCTGTGCTGGCAGAAGCAGGCTGCCTCTTTTCTCTCTGAGCCAAGCATCCAAGATGGCTCACCAAGAAGCCAAGTTCTTTGGCACTGCTTGTGCATGGCTGTGTCACAGGGCATGTCAGGGTGAGCCGCACCAGCCCAGAATTGCCAAGCAGCCAGTGCTGGCTTTGAACCTCAGAGGTCCTTGGCCAAAACTGCAATGCCTTTTTCCCACCAAACAGAGCTCTGATGTGTGGAAGAGTCTTTCCCAAAGAATGTGTAAATATTTTTCATCCCTTTCACAAATAAGAGAAACAATTGGCTGGTCCTATAAAATGATGCAGATATTCATAAAGATGCAGGAGTAAAATTCTGATCAAAAACTGGCTCTACAGGTTGAGACTCGGAGAAAAACTTGTTCAAGTACTCAGCATTTAAAAGTTTATTGAATCTAAACAAATATGTCAAGATTCTCGCATGGCTTCCCAAACTCTTAACAAGTAAATTGAAATTACGAATCCACAATGTTTGAATGCATGTATCCAACCTTCAGAGTAATGTGTGGCTGAAATTGTTTGTAATAACTGTGTATCTGGAAATAAGTGAAGGCTTCAGCATCTCTTTGAATGCCATAGTTTGACATTTTTTTAAATGCTTCTAACTGAACACAGGATATTTAGCATGAAATTAGTTCATAATTATGGTTAGACTGCAGGCATGCTTCCCCCAAAAAAATTGGACCATGAAGTATCCAACACACAGTACTTGTTTGTTTGGATTAAAAACATTTGAAATCATTTCAATTCATTTGCAATAAGGTAGTGCACAAAATGTATCTTTCAGAATCAATATAAAACACATTGAAAAACTTTTGGACAAATTTTATTCCATTATATTCAGCTACCTGAAGAAGCTGAAAAATCTAATTGCAAATAAGTTGTGTCTTTAAAATGCAACAGAACCAATTTTCTTAGTTTTAATCAAAATACATCGATCCATTACAATAAAATGGAATTGGTTTAATTTATGTCTTTCTGGAGCTTCCTCAGCATAAACTGGTAATATGCCAAACTTTTTGAGTTACTTTACAAATTGTGACTGCTAGTTTTGTATTTTCAAAGTAGCTTTAAACATTTGATGGTTTAGCTATTGAAAAAAAATCAGAAAAAAAATTATGGAGACTATGCAGAAGCAAAACATTTTGGTGTTGAAAAAGGTTGGTGGCACCAGCACCCTTAAACATACTTTGGTTTGATTCCCAACTTATTTTTTAGTCTCACTAACAAAATGGATTCATGCCATTTTGGTGTTACTTATCTGTATGTAAGTAGCATATAAATTATATTTATTTTTCTCAGTTAAATTTTACAGGAAATCTTTAATTGAAATTATTGCTTCAGAATTAAGAAAGTCAAAAATTTTATTTGGGAAGAATGTAGAACTAAATGTTTCCAGAGTTTAACAATTCTTCCTTTCAATTTTGGCTGAAAATTTTCCCAAAATAAGGTCTGAATTTACTTATATTTTCTGTACTTCCAATACTTTATTTTCTGAGAATCAAACGTATTTCACTTACTCTGACTTAACACCTTTGAAAATTATTACTTGCTTGGATGGAGATCACTCACTCAGTGGGCCACTTGGACACATTAGTCATAACTCTGTAGAAACATTCAGAATTGGACATCTAAAGTAGCAGGTCAAGCTGTGCCCCAGAGGGGCTGACTGGGCTGCATGGCCATCACCCGCAGTCCAGGGATAATACCAGCATAAAAGGTCCATTTCCAGCCCCACAAGCTTTTAAATTTATGGGCCCAGTTTCATCTCTGTTGAAGTAAACCAAGCTGTTCTCATTGTGTGTAAGAGTTCATTTGTATCCTAAGTAGATAACACCTAAAGAAAAATATGGAACTGAGGGAATGATGGGCTAATCTCATGTTTAATGTATGTACACATATTTTGTATTCCCAGTTCTACCGGACAATGTTAATGCTGTAGAAATTTCTGTGGCAAGGAACCTGACCAAATCAAACTTAAGCATATCCTACTACATAGGTCATTTACGGAAAATAGATGTATTTGTTCCCCTAATGTATGCACCATACAACGGGACTCTAGAATAAATGAAATCGTAAGATTTCCATGCATCATTGTACATATCAACATGGTAGGGCAAATAAATTGACAATGAAGATTAATTTTAATTCTTGGAACAATGGGAATTAGAATTTTGAGATGCTTTAATGGGGAGAAAAAAGATATATTAAGAACAGAAAGAGCACAACAGAAAAACAGTAATCACTGATTACCAAACAAAGGCAATGTCCAATGCCATTCTTAGTGCACAGGAGGGATTTTCTTGGAAAAATGTAATAAAGCTATCGGCACAGCTGAAATTATATATTTTCTCTAATTGCTGCCATATTTTTTTCATCACTAATGTACTTTAAATATGTATCATTATAATTATTAAAAGCATTATTGAGCCTGATATATGGAGCCGTGCTACAATTTTGATTTTATTTAAAGAGATTTTTAAAAGAGTTATAATATCATTATGGCAGTGATATATACACACCAAGTTAATAATCTATTTTAGCTTGATTGTATATTCTTGATACATAATCCAAGGAATGAGGTCACCCACACATTAAAATTCCAATTAAAAAAATTTCCTGAGTCATACCATGATAAATTTTTTTGTTCTTGTTTGGGACTTTTTTTTTTTTTTTTTGTATCTGATGCATTTCTGGAATATATTCAACATGTATATTTGTTGTGCAGATTTGCATAAAAATGCCATTTGATCAGATTGATTTTAAAAGTGTCAAGTTTATATTTAAAACTGGATAATACTCTGGCTAGTATAATATGTAAACTAGTAATTTTGTTTTGTATTCTCTGTATAAAGTGTTTTATATTATACAGTAGCTAAGTGAATTGCACTATTGTACATGCAATGGGACTTTTGTTTTAGCTTATTCAAGGAATCCCTGGGAATGTAGTTTAATGCAATAATATTTTTTTTCAATAAAAAGCTTACTGGTATAAAGAGTGTCAGTCATGTATTTTTAATGTAAAGCATACCAAAAGGCAGCAATCTAATAAAATGCAGAATGATGCAAACATATTCTGTATTTTAATCTCCAGAACTGAAATACATTTAATTCATTTCTGTGGTTATAATCCTGAAATTTCGTAGAATGTTTCCTAAAGATTTTAGTATGTGTTACAAAAGTGGGTTGTTTAAATGGAGCTGAAAATAAATATTCCTTACAAAAATTATTCTATCTATGTGTTTTTTCCAAGGACTTTTAATGAATAAATATCCTCCTGAGTATTTTTACGCACTGATCAGTTTATTTAGAATTACACATACAACTCACCTGTCAGGTTCCCCATATAATTGTAGAGCAGGTCCTTTGGTAAAGAATCTAACAGTAGGATCTACAAACATGTAATTTATTCACTCTTCAATCATTCTTTAAATCTTCAAACAGTTATGATAAAGTATCACTTTATCCCATGTTTTCCCTATTACCTTGTATTTTTCCAGTTTGTTTACTGCATCCTTTTTCATCTACCTTTCATTTAAATTGTTTTCTGACACAAGTCTTTTGGTCATGCAGGTACTCAGCTTCAGTGGTCCCAGAACTGCTGCTGTAGTATTTGTAAGGCTACTTCTACCCATCAGTGCATAATTTCATAAGTGCCATGTCTCCAGGTGAGCACAAAGACTGAAGGAAGGTCAAAACAAGTGTCTGCATGTCTGTAGTAGATGAAACTCTATCTTTTAAGGTGAGATGTGACAGAGGTTGTATTCTGTCCAGCCTATCTGCATAGCTGGAAATACCTTGGCCAATCTCTGGGACCAAACTAATCTACCGTGCAGTGACGTGTCATGACTCAAGCATTCTATAAAGTCTTGAAACCAATGCAAATCCACAGAGACATAATTGACACAGTATATCTAATTCCATTCAATTGTGTTTTTCCCTTATTTCATAATAAAAAAAAAATTCATAATCAGACAAACATATAAAAAGTGTGTGTGTCTGAGGGAAATCCCCTGCAAATTAATATCTATGACATTACTGTTAATTCAAATAGGCTTCCAGTTGAGATCAGATCCCACCTGTTTGTTGCTGAGCAAATCTTGGTACAAGCAGGGGAAAAAACAAAAACAAAAACAGAAACAAAAACAAAAACAAATCACCCACCTTGCTTTGACTGGGATATAATATGTGAATAAATGAGGTTGTCCACACTTTACTATTCCTGGTAAAGCAAACTCTAATGCTAGGAAAATCCTGCCTACACTCTGGTGGGAAGTGTATAACCTTATTATGCAAAGTAAGCATCTTAATATGTATTTTATACAGAAATATAAAGAATCACTGTGAATGCAGCTCATTATCTTTCTCTTTCTAGACAGTAGGCACAATGTGTGTGGGAATAACAGGCATCTGCAAGTCAGTGAACTGCACTGCTTCTGTGCTGAGTTTAGGGCATACTGTTGTGATGTGCTTGAATGTTTCTCTGCCCCAGGGCTAAGGGGAATTAACTCATTAATATTTCAGGTTATGAAAATACTCTCACTCATTCAGGACCACCAGGATGAGCTGTAAGTCAACACATTGCTAGTCTATAGAGCATGTGGTAATGTTAACATACTTTATATTATTCTTCAATGAACACATTATTTTCTTTAACAGAAAACAGAAGATGCCAAACTGCCAATTATAGAAATTACAGACAGAAATAAATCTACAGTTACATTAATGGGCATTTACTTTAAACATGTACAGCTTAACAGAGACCAATCTGTTTTGTGAACATGTTTAAAAGCACTCTTGGCTGGGATGTCAAGCACTAGATACACAACTGTCTTAAAAGAAGATGCAGTCCAAACTCGTTTTTTATGACCTAGCTATGAAACCCTCAAAATAAAGATAAGATTGAACAGGTTGTTAGACTTCCATCAAAGGTATAAGCAGTTCTGCTGCCTCTTCTTAAGTGCCCATTTGAAACTTATACTATGCAAAAAAATCAATATTTCATTCTTATGAACCAATACAATTTTTAGACTAAATAAATTTGTCATTTGCAAATCAATAAATTAAATGTATTTATCAATTTAATATATAAAACTGTTTTGTGTACTCCAAGCTGTGTATGAGTAAAATCAGCACCATTAATAAATAAGTCATCAAGAATGGAATGAGATAATTAGTTTCAGACAGCCATTCCTATGTAAAGCAATATGTTCTATACAAAAATGGTTGAATTGTAATTCACTTTCATCTTTTTTGCAAGTCATTTATGAGCTGTTTTCTGCCAGTCCCAGTGGAAAACCCTACCAAATTTATTAGAAATAGTTATGTGTGTGTGTGTCTTGGGGATGTGGGTGTGTCATCTTAAGGTTGCACAGTTGCATCTAATACAAACTTGTACCCCTGACAGCTGAGAGGTGGAGCTGTGCAAACCTCAGGAACTTCAGCAA
The DNA here is from genome assembly GCA_013399945.1 of Ploceus nigricollis. Classification (NCBI taxonomy): domain Eukaryota; kingdom Metazoa; phylum Chordata; class Aves; order Passeriformes; family Ploceidae; genus Ploceus; species Ploceus nigricollis. Next base: position 69,181 of record VXBC01010005.1, on the reverse strand, counting down.
GGCCAAGTGAAGGTCATGCACCTGGGTTGAGGTAATTCCAAGCACAAGGACAGGCTGGGTGGAGAATGGATCTAGAGCACCTGTGGGGAGAAGGACTCGGGGGTGCTGGTAGGTGAGAGGCTGGACATGAACCAGCCATGGGCACTGCAGCCCAGGTAACCAAAGGTGTCCTGAGCTGCATCCAAAGCAGCGTGGGCAGCAGGGCAGGGGAGGGACTCTGTCCCTCTGCTCTGCTCTGCTCTGGTGAGAGACCCCACCTGGAACACGGCACCCAGCTCTGGAGTTCTCAGCAGAAGAACATGGACCTGTTCCAAGAGGAACAGAATTTTGCATGTAAATCAAAGATGTACAAGCAGGTAATATCATTAATAAATTGCAACATATCTTCACAGGTGAAATACAGCAGGGTTCTTGAAAGAGGAGAGTTTTTTCTCCTGTCCCTCATGCTGAGAAAGTACAAGTTGCTGAGTAAATGCTTGTCTTTCAGCTGTACACAGCTAAAATGTTATGAATTGGAAATCCTATCTGCATCAGAGGAAGTCAAAACACTAGAAATGTTTGCTTCTTTCTTGCACCAGGATTTCTCTGACAGTATTCTTGAGAGTGCACTCCATTTTCTAGGGAGTTTGCTTTCTCCAGAGGGGTGGAGCAGCTACTACAGGTTTGAAGGTGGAGATGCAGAGCCCGTTCTGATTAAATGTTGACCCTGTTAATTTGGGTTCCAAATAAAGACATGTAGATCCAGGGGTACATAACCAAATTTGATCCAGGGATAGATAACCAAGTTAACACTACATGTTTAGTTGTTCACTGAGACAAGTTCCCATTTCTCATAGGACAGGATTTTTCCTGTCTTATCCTTAGCATGTGACCAATGCCTGAAGTACCTAGGAGAGTTTTCAGGACTGTTTCTCTCACTCTCTCTCCCTGAGACACTTGAGAAACTGGCTGTGGGGAAAAAACACTGACAATAATATGAGGTGATCCTTTTTAGTTTACTGGTAATTTCTTGAAAGATCTCTGTGACTTAAAGCACTTTATGCTTTTATTAATATCATCTGTAATTACAGTACTGATATCTACTGCTGACATAAGTTTAATCCCTAGCAATGAGCTTTCCCACCATGAGTCCCCCTCTATTAGCTCTGTTCTGTGACCACACATTTTCAAATGCTACATTCCCTGATTTTATTTTTCTTAAGTGACAAGTTAGATAAACCATTGCTATATGATTTTTATTGGAAATTAAATGGGTCAGGGTGACATTTAATAATGAATCTTATTATGGATTATGATCAGAGCTTATGAGTTCAAAATAACCTTGCCTTTCATTTCAATGTTGCCAGCCTTCACTAACTGCTCACAAGAGAGATCCTGAGATGCTCAGGGCCAGTGAGGGTGCTGAAATGGGACAGCAGAAGGAAGGAAATGAGCACAAAGGCTGCCTACAAATAATAAAGATAAAAGAGTGCAGTCTGAAGAGCAATGTCGGATTTGTGACACCTGGAGAAAAGGGTATGTTAATTCCAAAGGGTGCAGAGAACCCCAAGGAAAGGTCAGACTCATGATGGATAAAGCTAAAGAGACTTGCAAGATCAGACAAGACCTCAGAGAGGCAGCTGTAATTACTGAGGTCAATAAAATTAAGACAAACATTTCCAGTAGTTCTTTTACTCATAGTAGGCTGTAACTTTTGTAAAAAAAAAATTTTTTCCATGTCTGTTCCCAATCAAGTCCTAGGAAAAACAGCATTGGATAAAGATGAAAAATGATGAATAACTACAAGCATTTCATAATGTACACTAAGACTTGTTTAGCTACTAATGTTTCTTCAGTTCCTTTTTCAGAGATCACTCTCTGCATTTGGAAGCAGAGAAAGATATAAACTTTTGCTAACAATCTATTTTCAAAGTGCCACAGAGAGATTTAACCACATAATTCCCATTATAGGCAATACATTTGAAAGAATTTGTGACCTGTAGGTTAGAATACATGTGTTAATGTGGAACTTCATTTTTTCCTAAAAGTTTTTCAGGAAATTTGCTTTAGAAATTCATAGTAAGTACAGGTATGACGAGCAGAATCAGACAGATTCAAACTGAGAAACTTCCTTGGCAGCTTGGAAAACTGAAAGCATTGCATGAAAATTATAGCACAGTCCTTTCTGTCAGCTCTTGTTCAAAAAGTTTTAACTTTCTCTCAGAATTTTTTTGGTCTTCAGAAATCCAGGAATAAACTCACCATGTAGCACTCCTGCTGAACAGTTTTCAGGTCTAAGCATAGAAGTACTCAGTACTTGTGGAGAAACTTAACATGGAGTCAAACACTGGCTCAGCCTTGTGAGCTCTGATTATGGGACACCCAAGCCACTGTGCAAGCACTGAAATCCATAGTGACCTGCAAACTGCCCCAGTATCTGTGTCTGGCTCCTTCCACCTTTATAACCCAGGGCTTAGAGTTTTCCAGATCTGAAGCAAAGCCACTCTTGCCTCCCACAGGTGTAATAGAGTAGTAGGAGTACCTCAGTACTCCCTTTACACTCTGTGTTAACAGACCTGCAATGAAAGCTCTCTGCATTGTGGAAATTACACACAATTGACTCATTACATTTAGCATGCAAGAATCTGCCCATCTAAACGGGACTGTATAAAATGTAGCTTCTACTCCTCCCTGTATTCCCCAAAAAGTGAAGAGCCCTTAACATGGGCTCATCCCACTTCCCTCAGGATCTCTAGAATCACCCTTGGTAGGTGCTTATCTCTCCCCACTGAGTTTAAGAGATGGCTGCATGGCAACTTGAGCTACATTTTAGAGTCCAAAATAAGTCACTAATGTAAGATACATATTGCTTTTTTTTGGACATCTGGAAATTTTTGAAATTGAAAACTAGAATTGTTAAAGCTAAATCAGTTCATCATGATGGAGGTACTACTCCTGCCTAAAGAGTAGAAGAGGAAAGCAAGATGGAAATCATATCAAACCTTTATTTTCAGCTATTTATAAAGAGATTGTCTAGAATTATTCACCAAAATATTTTCTGAAAAATATAAGATAACAATTATAATTTTAAGCAATTCATAACCAACTTATAAAATTAAAAAGGTTAACTTAAAATAGGTTATTTGCTTCATATTATTTTTTCAGGTGAAATGACAAATTCATATATATTTGTACACAGTACCATATTCATTTCTTGCTTTTAATTTTTTAATTTATGCATTTTTCTTCTTTCTTCACAATCAGATAGAGATACTCGCTTGCTTCATCATCAGATTGGTTGGCTTTCAGTGCTATTTGTTGGTACTAAAAAGTCAGTCATTAATATTTTGTATGCCACATAAATATTCTCTACAGTATGCTTTTTTCATCAGCTTTATCTGCTAGAAATGAATGAGAGATGCAGCTATGGAACATTTTGAAAGGTTTTCTAAAAGAAATGTGTGGTACTATCCTTGTTGTCCAAAGCACCCATAGTAATGAATGTAGCTAAAATGATAACCACAGGAAGAAAATGACAGGCCAAAAAAGGGAGTCTTTGAAGACTCTTCTTTTGAAAACATGCAATTACTACAGCAAATAATATTCAGATCATGGTCTTTTACTCTCTAACAAACCATTAAAGCATCTTCTACAAATCCTGGGCAAAGGACATGCCAGAGCATGATAGTCATAAATAGACATAAGATGATGTATCATGGTCCTCTTCCAGAAATCTTTATGGCACAAATCTGGGGCCCAAGCAACACTGCAAATGATATTTCTCAACATGCGTTGGTCAACTCTGTACTTTCCTTGATGTAGTTCAGACCACAGGGAATAAAGGGAAATACAGACTTGCTGCAATGCCTAGACAGCTTCACTGGGGAATGGATGCTTTTAGAAAATGTGAAGGCACAAGGAGTCCCCAGGGGAGCAGAAGTCCTGGAACTGAGTTTTCCGTGCAGTAGGGGAAGCTGAGGAAAGCTCCCAGGCTGTAGCTAATGAGAGGAATGTGCTAAGAGGGGCAGCTGCGCTGCTCAGCTTGCATGGAAAAAGGATTTAAAGGCTGAGCCTGGCCCAGCTGAGAAAAACACAGCCTGGAGATCACCAAGCAGCTTCCGAAAGTAAATTGCCCTTCAAAAGAAAGATGGCTCATGTTAACCCCCTTTAGTTAATGTGAGCTGCTGTGCTTAAATGAGCATGAAGACACAATCTAAGAGAAGGACAGCTCTCACATCCACATAAATCTCATGGTGGAGGAGGCATGTAATCAGGGCTGATTGCTGTAATGTCTGTGCTTTATTGTAGATGCTGTTCTTTGTATACAGACTTTCTACTGCATTAATTCATTCAACCCCATTTTTTCTAACCTGGAAATATTACTTTCAGAGCTAAATAACTAGAGGTTTTACCTTTAAGCTGTGACATTGAAGTATATAAAAATCCATTTAAGCAACTTACAGAGCTACTTATAAACTGAGTAGAGCTGTAGCAGATGGCACTCATGCCAAGGCAGAGAAGACCTTCATACACTACATGGGACTCATTATGCCTGTCTTGGAAGAACAAACACAGCAGTTGGATATGGCATTAGCTATAGATATCTTCAAAGCTTAAGCTGCCAAGCCATTACAGTTAGTGTCTGAAGATTAAAATTTCTCAGGTAGCTCCCATTAGGACCCAACAATTCATTGGAATGTGCTCAGAGCATGTATTACACCACATGAAGTCATATGTTTTGAAATATGTAAGCAGGATAATTTCCAGGCTGCTAATGCAAAGATATTTAGGCATGATAATTTCTAAAATAAGGTTCAAGTGATAGGTATGCAACAGAATCCACGCAGAAAACTTCAACAATCATAAATGTCAATGTCCATGTATATGTCTGTATCTGTTTACAGACATACTTCTGCATCAGCTGAAGCAGATTTCTGTCCTCACTCTGATCTCGTAATTTGAATGACTCAACCCCTAGAGTGCATCCTCAGTCATCTAACTAAATCTACACTTGTCACACACTGAGGAAGAATTGACCTTTTAGGCGTCTTAGGGATGCTGTTGTCCAAACATGATGAGGACAACTCATAAACTCTGGTATATGAGTGCTCTGCAGCTCCTGGAATGTTCCAGGCTCCCACACTGTGCTATTTGCATGGTGGCAGCTGGGCCTGCTGTTGCTGCCACTTTAGGTGTGCAGAACAGACTTAGAATTTAGCGATGTTTGAAATCTAAGACCAGATCCAAATTTTGCAGCTCTACTGCAGTTCTGTTTTTACCATCTTAATTTGCTGTGACCAGTTTAAATTCCTGTCTGCCCTGCTGAGTCCCTCAGGAGATCATGTTTTCCACCTGAATAATCCTTTAACACAGACATCCACTGATTCCATCTCTCACTTTCTAGTGTAAATTGTCATAATGCAAAAATACACAGTATTTTAAATCTATACTTAAAATATAATCTGCCAGCTTCTGTCACATTGAGGCCCTAAGGGTTTTTAGGATCAGACTGCTACTGCCAGAAATAGGATGCTGCAATTGAATCTGTTTTTGTATTCTACACTATATCAGGCTTCCAAGTTGGGCATATTTACATGTACATTTGATGACATCTAATGTATGCATACAGCTAAAATAAAATTTGCATGATGGTAACTGATCACATGCAGGCTTTGATGAGTTCCTTTCCTTCTGCTAAGCTCCACATATCTTATTGAATTTCTGCATCAGTTCACATCCTGGATCAGTGTGATGCACACATCATATATCTGTGGGTAAGTGCAAATATACACTTTTCTATGTCATCAACAATAAATCAACTATGTGTGATAGCTAAAACTATGCTGCTTTATATTAGTTGTCACATGAAAAGAATATTTTCCATTGCTTTTTTTTGTACCATTCCCAATCTCGATTAAATACAGAGTAATCGAGCTCATCTGTATTATGTCAGGCAGTAGAAGTGTTGTTTTAGACTGTGTGTTTGAAGGTATTTGTGTTAGAGACAGCAGTATAGATTGGCAAGAAAAACTCACTGACCTAGTACTAATGCATTATAATGAATCTGCAGTTCACTGACATTAAACAATAAATACAAGAGACAATAGAATTTAGAATTCTTATTTAAAAGTAGAAAAACAAGCTTAACTTGTTCTCAGAGGAATCTTAATAATTTTCCTTTTACTCTAGGTAATCATTGGAAGGGGTTGCCTATGTAGAGGCACTTTAAGTGAGCTCTGAACCTGCTACTTAAAGCAGGGCAAAGGATCTTCCTTAGCTTCTGCAAAATAATGAATAATTAAGTGGCACATTTCTGCTCAATAAACAAAACTGTAATGAATTTAAAGGAAATTATAGATTTTATCATCTTCTGTAAAGTATTACAATGAGCATCTGGGTTTTGCTGGCATGCAGATTATTGATGGCCCAAACTTATTAAGCTTTCTGGTCGCTTTGTTCACAGAAGTAAATCAGCACAGCAGAAGGAATTAAAAATAGCACTGAAATAATTTTCTATTGTTTTACTGAAATGCTTTATGAATTCTTATATCTTATAGGCAGATGGAACAATTCTAAGGTCTTATTTTCCAAAGGTATCTCATTATTTTATTGCTTATGAAAACTCCCTTCCTTTCACAACTAGTCAGCAAAGAAAGACTTTGCTATGTGCTGAGAACTACTGCAGATGACTCCCAAGGAGCAGAAAAAGATAGAAATATAAATAAATACCTCACAATGGTAATGTCTTGATGGCACTTCTGATATGTTTTCATTGTTCCAGATTTCACATGTGAACCAAAATTTTACCCAAGGCACTTGAAACATTTTTTTAAACCTAATATATATGAATACACTGGAAGTTAAAATTAACAAAACATGGGGAGGGGTTGTGTATGCAATTCTGTTTAAGAAGAGGCTACTTAATACAAGTTATTTTACAAGCTGCTCAAAAATCATATTCTTCTTTGAGTATTTTCTCAAATCCAACTCAATATTATATCCAAAAATTTTCATTTTCTTCCCTCAAGGACATGGCTAAACTTGGACTTTTTATTTAATTTCCAGAAGATATACTGCTTCAGCAGGAACCTTCCTGCTCCGATGATGATGACATGATGAACAATATACCTGAAAGCTGCTGGCTGAGGCATGGATTCCTGAAACATGGAAATTAACCACTCAAATACAAGGAGGAGGTTGGAAAATAACTCTGCAGGTCAGAAACAGCACTGAAACCCCATGGCAGTGAAGAGTTTCTCTTACAGAAAAGGTTCCTCACTCAAATAGATACTAGGTCTTCCCTTCCATTATTTCAGCTCTTAAATCTAATTTTATTCAATTTTCCTTATCTGTGTCCATCTCTTCTAACTATCCTAACAGTGTCCTTTCTGAACCTTCTGTCCCTTGTTATTTCTGATTATATTACTGTGACATTTTGCTATATATTTTCATTCCCTTTACGTCTCCACCCAAATAGTATGACTCCAGACACAAGGCCTCTCAAGGATTAGACTATTTGTCTTCTCTAGAGAGAAGGCTGTAGCAACTGAGCAAGTGACCAGGTATTGCAAAAACAGTGATGTGTATAAGCAAGAAGATCCCTGGCATGGCATTAAAAAGGTCCTAGGAGCCCACCTCAAGCAGAGGTGCCTGTATACTCAGGAGTCCCTTTTCATTTCTTGCATCAGCAGCCAACCCAAGTACACTGCCTAGATTGGGACTTCTGGTTTACTCATATCTGGACTCTTGACATGATAGATGAGAGGATAATCTTTCTGCATTCAGTTTACTCTGATCCTGTCTACCAGTCTTTGGCCTGGAAAAAACCTAATCACTGAATGGAGTATGTACCTTTAAATAAAAGGATTAAAAGAGAAAGAGAATCAAAGACCTTATTTCTTGAAAAAGAGAAAAATTATTATTTTTTCTTCTGCAGTCTCTTTCCTACCAATGGCACTTTGTATGAAATTATGGGTTATCTCTGTTTCTTTATTTAGCTAGTACAGGAGTGCTCTGAGCTGCTCACTGCCAGTGTTTCAGACAAGCATGCACTAATCACAGAATATTTAAGCTTTATGCACATGAAATGCAGCCTTGAAACTAGTGAGAAATAGTGAGAAGGAAGTGAGAAATACCTCTTTCTTTGAGACACTATGAGCATATGTTTTCTTTGAACTTGGATGGTCAGTTTGACAGCTTTCTACATGTTGATATGCATACAGTTTTCCCGTTTCCTAGAAAGTAGCCTATTAAAGAACAAGATGCCATAGACTGAATCCCCAGAATTCTTGCTAAAGATGCAATTTGTGAGGTAATGCCCTGATATACAGGCCAGAAGTGTGGCTCTTTTTTCTTGGTTTTATCAAAAAGTTTATACTTGCTACTATTCTCTGTTCAACATACAAACACAGTCTGTTTTTTTTTCTCTCTATTATTCTCCTTGCAGGGAAATGAGTGCATCGGGTGAAGTCACCATTTTTAGTTTCTATCACGTTCTGAGAGCAAAGTCATATGTCTTTAAGGAAAAAAAAAAAAAAAGAAAGAGAAGTGTAAACAAGAAAGAAAGTAGCAGGTAAGGAAAGAACTACTATGTTTTTAGATGAGATTTATTTTATTTCAGTGCAGAATAAACCCACTGCTACTCATGAGGCCAGAACCACCAGCTGAAAGAAGTATATTTCCATTATGTACATTAGAGCAAATATTTATTTATTTTCAAATATAAATTCCCTATCCAAACTCATAACTTTTTATATTAAAATGTTAAACATTATAAACTGAGGTCATAAATCTCTTGTCCATCATTGAACTTTACTCTAAGGAAGCCAGGGTTAGAGGTTCTCATCTGGCCTTCCTGGGGTGAATCATCCATAATGTTCTGCAGCTTTCTGGATTGTGCAAATATAATGGGACACCAAGTCACATTCATATTCTGAGAGCAAATAATTTTATTGCTGCAGTACAGCACAAGGCAGAGACACCACCTTGGATCCAGAACAAATCTCTCTGTTCTCTGCATTTACACCAAGTATGCTAAAAGGAGAAGCCTGGCAGAAGGGAAACAAGTGTTTAAAATAGTTCTGAAGAAGTCAAGGTGCCTGGTTGAAGACATGTGCCTTAGGTTAGCCGAACCATCTAACTCCCTTGGGCCAGCCCACATTGCTGCTGCTAGTAAGGAGCTTAGATATGATCACTTGAGTTGAAGAGACCAGACAACGGCCTGTCTGTGATGGCAAAGGTTAATTTAACAGCGTATGTGAGGGATGTGGATAGCTGATGTCATAGTTATCAAATAATTACTCTTCTGTTCACACATAGGTCACCTTGCCTGTCTAAACTTTGATGATCAAATCATAGTTACTTTCCTTGTTAATTTTTTTTTAATTATAACTCAGTACGAAGTGGATGCATACACTGAACCTGGCTTGCCAGTCAATTAATTTGTCAAAGAGTTTTCCATTTGTTATGTATATGAGCAGCCATCTCCTACAGAAATCAAATTTAAGAACTGAAGCAACACCAAAAAAAATTTCATAGCCCTCACACATGAAACAAAAGTCTGTACTACTTCTTAATTAACATTTCTGTAATTGTTGTGCAAACTTACCTAACAAAATAACAACAGTGGAAAATATAGTGGGACCAGAATCTGGCTTAGGAAAAAAGTAAGAGTGGAATTTCATGATCTAAAAAGAAAAAAATGTATATTTCTGCAAAGTATCCCACCTGCCACTGGGCACTGCCGTGGCTTCAGGGTCTGAACACCATGAGTCATTGACCCTTGGAACACACCTGAAAGGCAGGCAGCCAAGGAGCACAGGTGGATACTAGACTGATAAAATCATAGAATGGTTTGGGTTGGAAAGGACCTTAAATCTAGTTCCAAACCCCCTGCCATTGGCAGGGATACCTTCCACTAAACCAGGTTACTCAGAGACCCAACCAGCCTTGGCTTGAACACTTCCAGGGATGGGGCATCCACAGGTTCTCTGGGAAATCTGTTCCACCCTCACAGTCAAGAATTTCTTCCTAATATCTAATAGAAATCTGGCAAATTCTGACATCAAATGACACCATTTACTTCTTAATTTACTTATCATTTCTGCATCTTAGTGATCTCCACAGAGGCTGAGAACTCAGGCACATTCTATGCAAGCCCCTGCTCCCATCACTTTTGCCAGCCTCCTCTGGACTTCAAACTGCGTATGGGAGCTCCTTGAGGACCCACTCCTGTTGCATTTTGGGAAGATTATAAGTGCCCTATTTGCATGCAGTTTGATGCAGTGTGTGAATTTTTTATAGCTATGACAAATATGAGAGACATGTGATTTTCCAGGGACAATGGCTGCTCCCATTTCTAGTCAATTTGACCAAGAACTGCAAGAGTGAGTGGGAAAATAAGGGTCCAGTAAGCCCTTCTGCACTAAATGCTTAGAGGCTGGCTGCCTGCAAGGTTGATATTAAATAATTTATACACACAATCCTTTACCTGGAAATGAACATAAGTGGCATATTTGCTACATGCTGTTGCCTTCTAGATTTGCAAGCTGTTGTTTCTCAAGTTGTCAGGTAGAACACATTTAATGTATGACTAAACCTCATTCATGCAGGTTTAGATCAGTTCGGTTTCTGTGAATACTTTCTCTTTCCTACTGCACTGATGCTCAGCTCTCTGGGCTACAACAGACTGGGCACTGTCATTTCAGTGCTCACTGACACCAGGGCAACAGAGCCAGCTCTCTCACTTCTGCACAAAACAGCCTTTCAAGGCTCAGGCATTATCTCTAGGACTCTCAAAAGCACACAGCATTGGAAGCCAGAATTAGCCAGATAGTGAGGAAGACACCTGACATCAAGTGGAAATGAAAAAGAAAAATCTAATGACCACAGGGTCAGAAGCTCAGTGATTTAATAGTATTCTCCAAGTGCTCATCTTGTTACAGATGGGTAATTGCTGTTAGAACAACATGGCTAACACTTTATTTTTCTTACAGGAGATAATTACTTTGATTGAAAGCACTGGCTGTCAGACAATGGAATACCTACTGCAACACCTGCAGACCAGGAATGGACAGCTGCATTTGTCTTGTAGCAGTGCTAATCAGGTTCCTGCAACTGCCAGATCTTCGACTGAGGTTGAGGTGACAGGTTGCCATCATGCTTTTGAGGTTTTTTTTCCTCTTTACTGATTGCTTTAGTCTCAGTTCCTCCCTCACTTTTTAAGACTTCAAAACACATTATTGGCAGTAACAGCAAATACAGAGAAGAGAAACTGCCAGACAATCAATTGATATAAATTAATGTACTATTTTAGTCGCCTGAGCTCTTTAAATATGTGCAAGATGAAAAAAATTAACCCCAAATCTGATCAAATGCAAATTAGTATTTAATATTATCTGCAATGATTATGTGTAAATCCACAAAGGAAATTGCAGACTAGACTAACCTATCATGCTCAGGTTAGCATTTGTCAGCTACCCAGTGTCCATTCTCAGCTAAGACAGACATTTTTGCATGCACTTTTTTATGGCTGAGTTCACTATACTTTTAAGCATAATAAAAGAACCAACAAATACTTTTTATAAACTGGGTGGAAATGATGAAAGAAAAAAACACTTTCTTCTACAAATAATATGTGTTGTACTGAAGAATTTTGTAATATTTAAAAAATGGATGAACATCAAGGGCAAAAATAACCTCACCTTGAGAATTAGAGTGACAAGCTAAATTTGATGTCAATGGCCTTCACAGAGGCTGTCCTCGAAATGAGCAGTAAGTTTTCTCTAAAGGCCTTGTGGAAGTATGGGCTTATTCACTGTATATAATTGTTTCCCTAGAACAGAAATCTCCAGGGAGGATTAGCTTTATCACCTGTAGCCACAGCAATATAGTCTTATGTCACTTCCTTCTACACATGGCTGGAGTGCTGTTTAAATTCATCCTGTTTGGCCCTATAAGTATAATGATGAATCATGCTTGTAGATAAGGATGTGTGCTGGTATTGACTGGGATAGAGTTCATTTTCTTCTCAGTAGCTGGTATGGGGCTGTCTTTTGATTTTGTGCTAGTAACAATGAGATATTTTCATTATTGCTGAGCAGCACTTGCACTGAGTCAAGGCTCTTTCTGCTCCTCACCCCACCCCACCAGCAAGTGGACTGGGAGTGCATGAGAAGCTGGGAAGGGACAGAGCTGGGACAACTGACCTCAGCTGAACCAGGGGATATTCCAGACCATATGGCATCATGCTCAGCATAGAACACAGCAGTGAGACGTTAGGAGTGATGGTGTTTGTCTTCCCAAGTCACTGTTACATGTGATGGAGCTGTGCTTACCTGGGGATGGCTTAACATCTGCCTGCCCATGTGAAGTGCTGAATAAATGAATTCCTTGTTTTGTTTTGCTTGCATGTGCAGCTTTTGCTTTCCCTATTAAACTGTCTTTGTCTCAACCCACGGGTTTTCTTACTTTTATTCTTGCAGTTCTCTCCTCCATCCCACCACGGGGTGGGGGTGAGCAATAAGCTGCATAGGGCTGAGCTGCTGTCTGGGGTTAAACCATGAGAGCAAGACAATTCGTAAGGACAGGCAATCTGTACTTTGAGAACTTTATAGAAAAGTTCCTCTTATCATAGACTCAGCAATCTGAATTATTTTTATTGTTTTAAAATACAGTATGGAGCGAGATCATTTGACAGGCAGTCAAATAATCATTTGTAAGGAACTGAAGAGGAACCTTGAAGAGACACTTAAGATTTACTGCAGATGACAATAAAGTTATGAATTTATTAAAGTTAAATTGCATTTCTCAGCATCCTAGACATTGCAGAAAGACAGATATGACACTTGAAATGTGGTATAACCTGGTGGCAATTACATTACTGTAGCACAACCAGAAAAGTACATATTTATTATTTGCCCTGTACTCTACTATTCTGTCTTCTTTCTTACATCGCTGCATCCAAAACTTTGAAGCCCTTCTAGAATCAACAGTGAAGAGCAGGTATTTCTTCCCTGTGAATCTAACACAGTTGTCATCCACTTCAGAGGGCTTAGATGCCTCATTCTCTTCGGAGATTCCTAAAAAACCTGGATGACAGTTTTATGGAGCAAGCCTTAAGGGAGGCAACTGAGAAAGACGCCCTGCTTGATCTGCTGCTTGTCATCAGAGTGGATTTTGTGAGAAGAGTGGAGATTGGCAGCTGTTTTGGCCACAGTGGCCAAGAAGAAATAGAGTTAAAATCTCTGTTAACAGTAGGAAAAGTGCTGGCAAAACCTCAGCTCTGGCTATGAGGAGAGCAGACTTCAGGTTTCTCAGGCAATTAGTAGGTAAGGTCCCCTGGGAACTTTTTTTGCAGATGCTGCAGTCCATCAGTGCTGGTGACTTTTTAAACATCACTTCCTAAGAGCACAGGAGCAGGCAATTCCCAGAAGTCAGAAGTCAAGCAGGCGAGGCAGAAGACCAGCTTGGCTGAATAGGAGTCGTCTCTTGGAAAAAAGGCAAAAAGGAAGGTGTATGCCCAGTGAAAACCAGGGCCAGGTAACATGGCAAGGATACAGAGATACTATAGAGAGGAAATTCAGGCAGCCAAACCTGGAGCTGAAGCTGGCCAAAACTGTGGAGGACAATAAAAAGTTTTTTCAAATATATCAATGGCATCATGCAGTGCAAAACTAATATCAGCTCATTACAGGATGGTCTCCTCACAATCAGGGACATGGACAAGGCAGAGGTTTAACATATTCTTTGCCTCTGTCATAAACACCAGATGGACTAAGGGGGACTCAGTGCTCTGAGTTGGAGAACCATGAGTGCAGGAATGATCAATTCCCAGTCAGCCTGGGGCTCCAGCTGGATCCCTACAAATCCATGGAGCCTGATGGTCTGAAGCAAACACAGCTTCATGAGATGAAAGTCTTGCTTATCAAACCTGATTTCCTTTTATGACAAGATAACCCACCTAGCTGATCAAGAAAAGCCAGTTGATGTAATCTTTCTGGATTTCAACAAAGCTTTTGATACTGTCTCTCCTGGTGTTCTTCTGCACAAAATGTCCATCTCACAGCTGGATAAACACATCATGTGATGGGATAGCAGCTGACTCAGGGTTCAGGCACAAAGGGTTACAGTGAATGGGGTGACATCAGAACTGATGACCTGTCACTAGTGGAGTTCTGCATAGCTCCATCCTCAGCTCTCTGCTTTTCAACATCTTCATAAATTACTTGAGTGCAGGACTGGAAGGGACACTAAGCAGGGTCTCAGATGATACAAAACTGGCAGGAGCTGTTGATGTCCTCAAAGCCAGGGAGGCCCTGCAGAGACACCTCAACAAGTCAGAGGGCTAGGTAATCACCAGCCATATGAAGCTCAACAAGGGTAAATGCTGGATTCTGCATCTGGGATGGGGCAAACCTGGATTTACAGACAGATTNTCCATCTCACAGCTGGATAAACACATCATGTGATGGGATAGCAGCTGGCTCAGGGTTCAGGCACAAAGGGTTACAGTGAATGGGGTGACATCAGAACTGATGACCTGTCACTAGTGGAGTTCTGCATAGCTCCATCCTCAGCTCTCTGCTTTTCAACATCTTCATAAATTACTTGAGTGCAGGACTGGAAGGGACACTAAGCAGGGTCTCAGATGATACAAAACTGGCAGGAGCTGTTGATGTCCTCAAAGCCAGGGAGGCCCTGCAGAGACACCTCAACAAGTCAGAGGGCTAGGTAATCACCAGCCATATGAAGCTCAACAAGGGTAAATGCTGGATTCTGCATCTGGGATGGGGCAAACCTGGATTTACAGACAGATTGGGAATGAGATACTGGAAAGCAGTGCCACAGAAAGAGACCTGGGGGTCCTGATTGATGGAAAGTTGGATATGAATCAGCAGTGCCCTGGCAGGCAGGAGGGCCCGCGGTGTCCTGGGGGGCATCGCCAGCCGGCAAGGGAGGGGATTGTGCCGCTCTGCTGTGCACTGGGGCGGCCTCACCTCGAGTGTTTGGAGGAGTTCTGGGTGCTACAATATAAAACAGACCTTAAGCAATTAAAGACCATCCAAAGGAGGGCTAAGAAGATGACATACTAGGAGTGGCTGAGGTCACTTGGTCTGTTCAGCCTGGAGGAGACTGAGGGGAGACTGCAGTGCCGTCTAGAACTTCCTTGTGAGGTGAAGAGGAGAGGCAGGCGCTGATTTCTTCTCTGTGGTGACCAGTGACAGGGCCTGAGGGAATGTGTCATGGGAGGGTTAGGTTGGAAATTAGGAAAAGGATCTTCACCCCAAGGGTGGTTGGGCACTGGAACAGGCTGCCCAGGGA
>VXBC01010005.1:31162-53534 GCA_013399945.1 Ploceus nigricollis | reverse complement strand
GGGCACTGGAACAGGCTGCCCGGGAAGTGAACACAGCACCAGCCTGACAGGGTTCAAGAAGTGTTAGGACAATACTCTTGAACACATGGTGTGGCTCTTGGGGATGGTGTTGTGCAGGAACAGGAGTTGGACTTGGATGATCTGGGTGGGTCCCTTCCAGCTCAGCATATTCTGTGACTCTGAGATCTAATTCAGTATGAAGCAAAATCCTGTTGCATGACACTGGGAGCGGAGCATGCTTTAACCTAAACTAGCCCTTGGGATTATGTTGCAGAGAAATAAAGATACCCAAGTTTAATTATCCTTCCTCCTCCTTACAAATAATTTGAAAACCAATTCATAGAGCATATTACTGCTGTATGGCCCTTGGGATACTTTCCTTGTTCCTCATTTCTTCATCATTATATTCTTTTACAATTACAGCAGGAAGCTGCCACTATTGCTCAACATCAGCTCTCCACAAGAAATGTAAAATTAGGACCATCCAGGGAGGAGAACAAGAATGATTCAGACAGATATTTAAATATGTTCACTTAATAAAGGCATATTTTGGTGCGCCCTCATGTATCCCAGTATACGGTAAGGATTTCTACAGCAAAGAGGAAGGGTAGCATTTCATCCCTCTGTTTTCAGGTAAGTCTCCAGAAGACTGTGTGGTATATTGCCATTGGGAGAGGCCTCAAGGAGGTCATATGTTGTTGGGAAAGCAAGAGAGGGACACAATTAACACAATTGCACCAAGGATGTGGCTTGCTTGGACACAGTCATTAGGCTTTCCTGTTGAAATGGCTCAAGAGGAGAAAGACAAAACTGAAGGAAGAACCAAAAGCCTGCAATATTTCCATGAGGAACATCAAAATACACAGTGAGTGTGTCTATGGAATGAGTTTCAAATCCTGAGCTGCTAATGAGGCCAAACCATCTAAATTTTTGACTATCAAAGCACAGGTGAGGTGCTCTAACATGGGTGCCTGGTTTGATATCTACACTGCTATTGGCTGACCAGGTGTCTGCAGTGATGCTGAGCTGTGAGGATTTGTGAAGGAATTTTGAATGAGTTAGAGATGGGACCTCTGAGTTGCTTTTTCTTATCTTCTACATAGGCAGGAAGGGTGAGTTTGGCTTACATCTTCACCTCATGGCTCAGAAGCTCCCAAGTTACAAGACCTAGTTACAAGACCTTCTAAGGACTTACTAACCAATAAAACACTGACAAAAAGGATATTTATGCTTTTGACTCAATCCTTAAATATTTTGTCTTATGGACTCATGCTACAGCGTAAGCTTTCTTAGCCAATCATGTTATGACACACAAACCCAGAGTACTGTACTCTAAAACTCTAAACTTTTCTCTACTTAGATTAATACATCTCTGCTTTAAACTATAAATCCACATTCTCGCTTCTAGCACCAAAGTTTGGAAGCCTTTTCCAAGGTCTCAGATCAAATACTGTGTTTCATTCTAAGCTTTGGCTTACAGGCCCAAAGTTCTGAGAATTCCCTGCATTTTGTATTCCAATACTGAACCATAAGATGAACAGCTAACCAGCCATGCACTCCTCACCAGAGGCATGATTCAGGTGAATGAAGCTATTTCAGATGCTCAAGGGAAATCCTTCTGTTCTCAAGCTACTGTCCCAAGGACACAGAGCTGCTGTGTTGCATCTGACAGGATTCTTCTGGTGCCTTGGATGCAGACATCCAAAACTTACCTAAGTCCTTGTTTTTCACTTGTGAGCTGTAGGAATGGTATTAACATGACCCTATTAATCTGAGTCTTCTTTTTCATGATAGATACTCCAGAAATGAATACTCCGGACTTCAAGACCCATTTTCTTCCTCAGGTTCAAGCACAAGTTTCCTAGACCATGCTTGAGACCAGTGAGATGTAGAAGATGTCATAGACTCAGAAGCTGAACATGCCTTCAAAATTAAACTTTCGGGGGCTGATTCTTTGGGCACTGTGTCTCAGGCTGTGGGAGCTGAACAGATGAGGAAACCAGATGGTCTGGGATTATTTTGCACAATGGTTGCCCCAGATCCCAGAAACAAAGTAATTCAGAGGTTGTCTTCTTACCTGTGTAACTGCTGAGGCAGACACACACATGTTGTACAAGCCTAGTCAGAGCTAGAAATTTGCCTAGCACACAAGACGTGAAGTACTATTGCTCCCATTAGAATTTCTAAAAGAATTAATTTCATGAAAATCCTTTGCCTTTTCTAGATCTCACTCTTCCTGTTAAAATGTTCCATTTCTCTGTAGAAGGTCAAACAAGACCCAGTATAATACCCTGACCAGAGATCAGGAGAGAAAAGAAAGTCAAATTTGCAAACAGTAGGATGAATGTCACAGCTATCTAAGTTGTGGCTCAAAATATGTGGGTCAAAGTTACCTATGAGAAACATCTATTTTAATAATACTACATTTTACAGTTAATAATGGAACCCAAAACTAGATTTACAAGTTGTTAAATGTTTCAGTATGTTTCTAAATTAACAACCAATTTTGCATATAATCTTTTCTACCACAATATTTTGTTTTATTTATGTAGTGGTTGATATCTAAGGATTTAGAAACAGTGATTTCAACACTGCTTTATTTGACTACATAAAGATATTTATTTTGGGCTTAGAACTAATTAGAAAACACTTTTCTCCATAAAATTTAAGGTTTTTATGTAAAAATTAAAACATAAAAAGACTAAAGCTAATAAAGCAAATATTTTTATTCAAAATGAAGCTGTGATTGTCTGGTCTTTGTCTTCTCTCCCATCAGCAAAGTTCTTCATTTCCTATAGGTGATGATCATAGATATTTGTTCTTCCTCTCTCTAGAACCTTCGGCAAAGGATTTATGCTTCTTAAGTGAGCATTCTTTTGGTTCTTCATACATCACTTTATTAAACAAAGATTCCACCAATCTGGGATACAATCAAGGAAAATGCTCACATAGTTTATGAGGCAGCCTTTGAAATTCATCAGATAATATATTTGAAAAATAGACTGTCCTAAGATAAGGCAAATATTAGTCAAATACTGCTTCTTCCAAAGACAGCTGGGCAACAGAAAATATCAAATATTTTTCTGGGCTGGTATAAGTGTGCTATCTCACTGCAATTTACACATATTATCATTGGAAGGGGTAGAAGTTTTGGCACGGGGAATTTGAAATGCCTGTCTCTTGAAACCAGCTTTTTAAAATGTACAAATTGAGACAACATCAATGAGCTTCTACTCTCTTGCCAGCAAACATGGAAATCTACAGGAGGCCTGAAACTCTGAAGCAGCTAAGACAAATATTTTGTTCAATATGTAGATACAAAATGCCAATATGGAACATGCTTAAAATAAAGGTTTTTAGCCACAGCACATGCAACTGATTAGTGCCCAGCAAACTTCCTAGTCTTGCCTATATCACCCACCTTTTATTGATGCCTAAAAACTTTTGCTTTTTATATATTTTTCATACGTTTGTAGCTTTGTAGACTATTAATATGTGCTTATACAGCTCCAGGTATTTTTCCTACCCTTTCTCTTAGATTTTAGAATTATAACCTAACTTTATAACACATTCCTGAAATACTTTTTAGTCTTATTTTGAGGTAGAGGACCTAAAAGAAGAACATTTTGTTTTCTAATCAGAATCTGAGAAGACATAACAAGAAGTGGGGCAAAGAAGACCTGGACCAACTCCAATGGGGCAGTACCCAGGGAAAAATTACCTTATCAATTGCTCTTCTAATTGGACAATGTTTGTCAGATATGATAATTTGTGAAACTTATAAAAATTGTAGCAATCTGATACTGTGTGTGCTCACAGCCCATAACTATGGAGGCACCCAGAAGTTTCCAATAAAGAACTTTATTATCTTACCATTTTAATACCGTTGCAAGAGGTTTTGTCTTTTGATATCAGGTAACATTATGAAGTAAGTTCCCACAGCTTCCCAGGTTTCTCCCTGGTTATTTGTCCAGAGATTGTCTGAAAAAGCATAGTTTAAGGTTCTTCAGTGCTACACGCAGGTGCGCAGAGAAATTCTGTGACACTGAAAGGCCAGTGCAGACATCTCAGTGAGAGCAGCAGGTACAGAGTGAAGCCAAAGCGACCTACCAGGTGCTATTACTATCAGCAAAAACAGAGACAAATAATAGCCTTTCTGAAGCACGTCATATATGCTGGGAAATATTAGAACATATTTATCAAGACTCACAAACTGACTCCAAATTTTTTTTGCTACATATTGAAGAAGCCAAAGTTCAGCCACTGATAGCACTGTCATTGAATCTGAAAATAAGAATTTTTTGTTTAACTATGCTCATGATTAGATGGGATGTCACAAAAAGAAGTTTTGAAATTTTGAATGCTATTTAAGATTATGTAGAAAAATGCTAAGTATTCAAAATAATTTTATTTTGCTTTCCACTGCTTTCCTCAGTTTAAATTTGTAGTTTCACATAAAAGACATGCTCTGGAGTAGAGCTCCAGAAGGATAGGAATAATGGTGAGTTTTACTGTTTACAGCTCCAGTGATGTAAAAATTTACACTCACAGCAGTATGAAAAGTGAAATGTTCTTTTTTATTTTTCTTTTTCGTTTTTTTTTTTTTTTAATTGGATATTGGTGCAGTACAAGGGGAATGGACCACCTGGTGACCAGACTCTCATGTTGACTCTAGAATGAGTTTCCTAGTACCATTGTCAGAGGCAGAGCATTCCTGAAGGTGGATCAAGGTGCAATCCAATAGACCATTACTTGCATTCTTAAGTCTAGGATAGATCTCATCCCTGCTTCTTGTCCTGTTGCAGTGGGCAGGCAATAATTTTCTTGATTTCTTTGTTTGGTGAGAATGTAGTACATTATGATCATTTGGAGTATCCAGTGATGAAGGCAGTGAAATACAAACTAGAACTGGAAATATTCCCAAAAAACATAACTACCATCAAGCACAGTCCTTCAATCTACATTTTAAGATCCTTTATAATCTCTCCAAACACCAGCCTACTACATGCCAGAAAAGTTATTTAAAAGGGGTTCTGAACCTTGGATAGCAAAGTGACAAATGACCATAGATATGGAAAAAGGAGTGGTGGGACAGTCAAGAATTTGAGACCACTAGTGCAAAAGTGGCAAAAAAGAACAGCTGAAAATTTTAGCTGGGAAACTAAAAATAATCTTTTAATTGCACAATAACTCGAAAAGTAACAAGGGGTGTGGGGGAAAAGGTAAATCCCACAGTGGCAAATATCAGCTGAGACTCTGTGAAAATAAACAATTACTTGTGCTATGTCGGAAGGGAAATCACGGACTTGAAGTCTTCTATGTGGGAAAAACAAAATTTCTTTCAGCTGAAAGACACTGAGAGAAACAATTGTCAGAAAATAATCAGGCAAGACAGAAAAGTCTAATTATGACAAATCATGACCACTTTTATAAGGTTCCTAAGGTGGGAGAGGGCAGAGCACTAAAAAGGTGCAGATATTCAAATCCAATATTAAGTTTGAAAAGATATCTGGAGTCCACTGGCAGGAAGACATCCAAGTGAACAGAAGGGATTTCCACTACCCTTGGGAAATATTTAACCCAAGTGTCATTAGCTCAAGTTTCTTTTTCATCTGTTCTCTCTGCACAAAGTATCTGACAGTGCTTGCAGGAAATCATGCTCTGCCCAAACTTGAGCTGTCAGAAGAGTGCCTCTGGATGGGACAGCACCACAGGACAGCTTCAAGCCTTCTCAACCCCTCCAGACTAAGAAAGCAGCCCTTGGAGTAAAGTAAATTCCATTCCCAAAGTTTTACAAAAAAATAGAACTATAAATGAGGTTGTACTTATAGCACCTCATCAGACAGTTCTAATCAGCTATATAAAATAAAAAGCAACCATTCATTCACAATTTAAAAATTATGAGGCCAAGAATCCAACAAAAAGAAAGGTTGATAGTCAAGTTATAAACCTTGGAAAATATGATTATGCCATCTAAACAACAGTAAAAATCTATAACTATTAAATCATAAACAATTCTTCTATAATTACAAATATTAGGAACAGTAAAAGACCGCATTAAGTGAAGAACTAAGAGAACAGGTATTACAACCCCTGCTGTTTCTGTAAACATTTTTAGTAGCTCAAGAAGCAATGGAATGAGACCAAAGGGAATGAATTTCTAGAAGATATTTACTGACTATAAACTAGGAAAGGAACAGGGAATTCTAGTTACATTGCAAGCTGTTAAAGTGTTTTTTTCTCCTTCTCTTTTCTCCCCCAAATGGCTGTTGAGTATGAAAAATGACTCTCTGTCAGCAGACACTCTTCACAACCCACCCTGATCTGCAGCCTTCATTGTTTTATTGAGACAAATGGGCAGTAAGTAACTAAAGCATTTCATGTACACGGAGTTAAAAACGCAGAAACAGCATTTTGCCATGTGGCACCAGAAACCATAGAACAAATCTGGATCCATCCTGTAAAACCAATTAGCAATGAGCAGTCCGCTCTGACCTCTTCCTTGATTTAAATCCCCTCAGGTGGAGTTGTGCGAAATGATTTACAGACTAAAAAAAATTTTGAGCTGATTTAGCCAGTGATTATTGTTACTATAAACACTAATTATTCCAATAACTGTCTAGTATAAGCACTATTTCTTGGCTGTATATGATAAACAGGGCATGGTGATCACCTTTTTTTAATGTTCTCCTTTCCTCTCATTAAAAAAGAGGCATAAAAGCTTATTCTGTTCATTTAAACCTTATTAAATAAACATCCTCAAACAATTTTTAAAGGTTTCTTTTTTTTTTATTGAAAAACAAGACTTTCCCCAAACTAAAACATTTTACAATACAACATCAAGTGTTATAAAATGTTTAAATCAAAATAATGTGAAATGCAGTTTGTTCAAATTTTTTTCTAATTTTTCTCGATATTTTCTCATAAAAAAGTCATGCACTGCTCATTATATTTTGTTTCCTCATAATAAAAACTTCAGTAACTCACATCTTATACCATTCCCGAATTAAAATTTGACAGAATGTCTTTCTATGACATTTAAGCAGATCAGTCTTACAGTGATAACCAGTAACCAGTCTCCATCATAAGTCTCTAAAACACTCGGAACTCTGGGTTTAGTGATGTCTCAACAGATTCCCAAATCCTTTTCCAAGATAGGTACTGACTTTCCACTTTTTCCTTAATTTATTCTGTTCCTTTAACAAGGATTAAACACAATTAATGCTTTGCTTAAGTCCTTGTTTGAGGCTGGCAGAGTAACTATGAAGCTGGGTACCCAGCTTCCAGCACAATGCAGTATCTCACTTACATGTGCTGAGCAGTCCTTCCCCAAGCTACTGCAGGCAGCTGATGTGGATTCAGGTTTCCTGAGAGGCCAGTGAATCATGATCTTCTGCTTCTGCACACTGTGGCCTTAACACCAGGACACTGAACAAATACACACCCTTCTACCCTTGCTACCATTTTTGCAGCTCAAGCCTTCTTGACCACCATTAGTCAACACTTTAATTTCTTTTTTCTTTGTCACCAGGCACCCTACCTTTTGAATTTTGTTATTCCTTTTGGCTATTTTTGAATGTTTTTTCCTTCTCTCTTCATAATCAGTTTAAAATTTCGTGTCAGATTAAATTGTTGGAGGGTTTGCTTCAGAAGAGGAAAAAACAGGAAGTTTAATAGTCTATTTTTTCCCCTCAAATGAACAGAAAAAAATAAATTATTAGCTAGCAGTATACAATAAGTTGTGCTTCTGTGCTGATTCAGGCTCTCCATAGACAAATTAAAAAAACAATAACATGCTCAGCTACACAGTGTAGAGCAAACCTAATCATTGAAGATTCATGGCTCCAGAAGCACCAAATCTTCCCAACTGAACTAAATGGAGAATCTTCGTTAGTTGTCACTGGGGAGGTACATATTCTCTTAGCAGGATAGCAAAGAGATATGCAACAACTACAAAAACATGAGAAGGACTGAAATCACACATAGAGAAAGGAACAAAATCTGCTTCCCAGCTTCCTTATTTCCCATCTTCCCATTAGGGACTTTAATTAAAGAGTATATGTTCTGGATGGAAAAAAACTCCTCACCTTGTGGAAAGATTGCAGAAGAATTTGTAGGAGTTTACTGTCAACACCTTCTTACCAGAGCCCTTCATCCACTAGCTTGTTTCCCCGCGGACCAAAGATTTCCAGTCCCCCATTAACCACAGGAGGGAACGGCCATGAACATTTGTGTCTGCATATAGGTTCACTGTTCACTGTGTCATTTAAGTTCATTAATGTGAAGCAGACAGAAATACATAAAAATGTTTATCTTGCACAGGAAGATCATCTTTTCATCCCTTTAAAAAAGTGTTCTGCTAGAATAAAGGTTTTCCCTTATTAACACCTTTTACTTGAGAAGATTTGCTGTGTCATAACCAGCAAAGTAATACCAGAGTGCCACAGACAACCAAAACTCTTCCTGCCCAGCTGAATCAGTGTGAAAATTTGACTGGCTAATCCTCAGAGGGAAAGACGTGTCAGGACACCAAGTGTGTTATGCTGAGGTCTCTAATGGCAGATTTACATCCTGTGCAGGTGGGCACAGCCCCTTGCACATCTCCCCACCATGTCTTGCCCCTCCTGCCCCTTCCTTTCTGAGTCCTGCCTCTGAGCTCTGCCCTGCTGAGCCAGCCCTGCCCCAGCGTTTCTCTTTGCACACACCTTGTGCCACCATGCACTATCCAGCCTGTTCTTCCCTGCCATGAGTTTCCTCCCAGCTTCCATTTCCACTCCCCATACCCTCAGATTTCTTCTCTGAGTCCTCACCCCTTCTCTTCTGCACATGTGAACATGGGGTTTGTATTTTTGGCACACCAGTGGCTATACAGCCTTTTTTTCACCAGATACCAGTTCATCATAGGTTGTAAGTACAGAACTAGAGCACATTATTCAACAAAGCATACCAGTTCTGGCTGCTTTCCAGCATATAAAAATACTAATTTCCAGTAAATTATATACGGTTGTAGGAAAGGTACAACACCCTGTTGGGAATCCAACATGGCTTCCCTCTATATCATTTTTTTCCCTACCTGCAATAAATTGCATTATGTGAAAATATATAGAGCTCTCCAGTATTTTGATATAAATCTACCTGAAGAAAGTTAAGACACATCTGAGAACATGTATACCAGCTGCATAGAGCCACAGAACTACTTCCACTTTGGGGTAAAAGAACAAAGTTAAAGAGATTAAAACAGTAGTCACTTGCTCCTTATAATTAAGAATGAGAAAGTAAAATTACATGAGTAAAGAAACAGATCAGAACTTTAATTATATGCTTTCAGATTTATTTGTGCTTACTTATTCGGTTAATGTATTTTCTACAAGAAATGTGATACTCTGAGAAATGCAAATGTTTGTGGGAGGGCCTCCAGAAGTGAGTTGGGTGAAGTGAGTTGGGTTTTGCCAATTTTAGTATATGCAGTTTCAGCCTTCATGTTTTGCTGACCTTTATTTTCATCAACTACTGCTAGTGATGTACAAACCTGCTTTACCTTTACTGCAATTCCATACAAGGAGTACATGAACAGTGACAAACATTGTCAGAAATGTAAGCCCTCCAGAACAATTTCAGGTGTGGGAGTTTGCTAACATTGATGCTCTGCTAATAGAAGTCACTGCTTCTGCCTAGCTATAGTTTACATGTTTTCTGGTTTGTGTTTGATGGGGAATAAAGATATTAAATTTGCTAGCAACAGCACCTGTTATTATCAGTAGTGTCTCTCTGGGTGGTGCTGGCAATTTTTCTATCAGCATTTTCTGACACAGGTACCCCTGTGAACAACTCTGCAGTACTGTCTGCAGTTATGCATACTATAGTTTCATTCTTGGAAACATCCTCTAATGTCAGAATTTTCCATAGCTTGGTTGCAAAATTTACAGTGGCAATTTAGCCTAATTTGCTGAACCTCATTGTCTGTAAAGTCCTCTTAGATGCGGCAGTCCTTCACAGTTTTCAGGTCTCTTCTCTCCCCAATGACAGTACAAACCTACCTTGCATTACTAAAAGTACAGTCACACCTGCTTAAGCCACAGCATCTATATCCACTGATTAAAACTCCTTAGGAAAAAAGCCAGAGAAAGGCATCTTGGCCAGGATGCCAAGCTGAACATGCTGATGAAGAAGATACAACCAGCAATTCTCAGTTCCTGCTCCTTTCAACATAAGAAAATGTGCTATAAGATCTGCAGGCATGGTTTTCCACTGTTGTCTTGGGGAGCCATTGAAAGTCCTTTCACCTCACTGGGAAAATGTGTGTCTGTAGCTAGTCTGTAATGCCCTGTGATTAAATTGTTTGTTCAGCCTCACTCTCTCTCTTTCCTCTGCTTATATCTTAGAAAATGTTCTCAGACTGAGTCAGGAGCTCCCAACGCACCATGTGCATGAAGTATTCACTCTTGCTCATTTGTACACATATAAGCTCCCACAATTAGCCAGGGGTCCTACTCCCTGGATGGGGCTGCACTGGTTTCCATCATAGCTTCTGCACAGTACTGTATTTTGTCACATAGATATACCCTCAGTGCTGGTGAATGATTACTGTGATAAAAAGGAGAACATCCTTGTGGGAATTATTTCCTTGAAAGCATGAAATCATTCAATAATGCTTTGACAAGGCTCTATTACAAACACTTTCCATCTCTCTCCTCATAATATTAGTGGTAAAAGCAAGCAAAATCATTCTGACAACATTTCTCTTTTTAGAAATAGCATTTCAAGCCTGACCAATCATCCCATGTGCACTGGTCAGCTGCATGTGAAGATGTAGGTACTCATCTTGGCAGTGTGTGTTATCATCCCCTGCCTTGCTAATGGGCTTCCTACCACTTCTCCTGCTTGCTGGGTCGCCTCTGAGGCTGGCAGATACCATGCCCACCCCAGAAACAGGTTGAGAAGTTCAGGCCTGACAGGTGCTCTTCAGTTACCTCGGAGCCAAGCGGTCCCAAGCACCAGAGCAGCCCACCTGGCATCAGGAGTTCCAGGTACTTCCAAACACAGGTTTTTCCCTGTCCAGAGAAGGAAAAGGTGGGATTTCCTACATCTCCTTCAGCCAGCCTTGCAGTCTGGAATTTTACCTGGAATTTTCTTGTGCTTCCTAGTGGCAGGCTCTGACTAGGAGCAACTCAAACAGACTGAAGATCTGGTAGAAAGAGGAGATGCTGTATGTTCCTGAACTGTGTTATTCCCTATTCTGAAAAACCTCAATTATTCTGGTTTGAAATGAGACAGTATCTCAAGTGCTTGAATATTCTAGCAGTAGGGAAGTTTGTTTCCCACCATTCTCTGTAAAAAGAGAGCATAATAGCAAATTGAGGTCTCACAGGTATGATGGGTTGACTAAAAAATGTTTCAACAAAATTATTTTCAAGGGAAATACCTTTTCCTTTTCCTTCTAAATAATATTGGTGTTTTATCTTGCAAAGTCAAATATGCAAAACATTTCTAGTTTTGTCTCTGGCTTATCAAGTTTCCTGGATAATGTATTTATGGTTTTCCCCTTCCTGAGCTGGGCATCTTCTTCCATATCTTCCATGCTTTTGACCAAAAGTTTTAGTACCTGAGGGGCCTGGCAGGTGCTCTCCATGCAGGGAAACCTGGCACTGTTGGCACCTATTTACATGGCTCATGACATCAGCATTCATACCTGACACTGCTATGCTGCATAAGCACTTTTGGTGTCATGGTTGCTGCCATGGCACAAGGAGCTGTTGGCCCTATGCGTAATAGGCAGTCACACGGACCCCTGTCCACGGGGGCTCACTAGGGGCCATTATTACCATCAGACACCTTTGCTTTATTAGCTTCTCCTCAAAAAGGTTGATGCCAGATAGAAAATCTCAGGCTCATTGTGGGTTGCTGTGCACTTACCAGTGAATAAAAAGAGGAAGGTTATCCTGCGAGTCCAAGTGCTCCAGCCAGGCTGGACACTGCCATGCACCCTGCTTGGCCCGTGGGTAGAGGTAGCAGGGAAGGAAGGCTATGAGTGAGGCCATCTGTGTCTTCCTCAGCAAGACTGCCTGGTGCCCAAGCACTTTGGTTTTTTAAATGTCCGGTTTTGGCTCCTCTAAAACACTTTAATCTTTACTCCTTTTACAAAGTCATATTTCTTTTCGACTGCAAGGTGGAAAGATTGCAGAAGAATCCAGCCTTATAGCTGGCTTACCTTTCTAACCACCTCCAAATGCCAGATTGTCACCTTTTGCATTAACATTAATTATTCAGGCAAAACAAGTAAAACCTTCCAGGATTTGGGGCGTTTTTTTCTTTTTTTCTTCCATCTGACCAAAATGATAGAATAGCCTGTTTCTATGCACCCCCTAACTGAAATATGTTAGAAACCAGTCTTCCTCCAGGGATGAAGTCAAAATGTGCAGAGTCTATAGTGAGGCATTATCTTCAAAGAGGCCACCCGTGTTTTCCAGGATAAGCTTTTTACTGTTACAGAGCACTGACAGAAAGCTGACAAGGAATGGTACTAAAACCTTCAATGTCTACTCAGAATAAAAGTATTTTAAAAACATTTTCTTAGGAGTGCCCTGGCACTGATGGCTCAGAGAAATATTGTTAAAAAAACAGCTGAAACAGTTGTTGTTACAGTAAACATGAATTAAGTTTAATAGCCTTCTGCCCTCCATTTCAGGCCTCAAGTGCTCTCTAAAGGTCAATAAAACATCCCTTTTATTATAGTCTGTCAAATAATGCAGACAATGCAGGTGAAAGGTTGTCAAATAAGTAAAGAGAAATGTTGTGCAAAGCAAATACACAGGAAGAAACCAAAGGCACGTGACCATATGTGCTCTTGACAGGTTTTGCTTCCCAAGTATTGGGCAAAGCTGCCATGGTTCCTCCCGCCCTGGTGATGGAGTTATCATCTCAGACTCTTTCTCACAGCTACAAACCATGCAGCTGGGCTCCACATCACAGTCACAGGCCAGTGGCAGCACTGCCTAGGCAACGCCTGTGGCTATCATGTTGGTACTTAAAGGAATCTGCGAGCTGCCCACCTGCGGGTGGGGCAGTATCACAGGATGGCTCAGGCTGGAAGCGGTTGGAAAGAAACCTCTAGTCCAATCTCCTGCTCAAAATCAAGGTTCCTCTTCAGGAGCTCCCTGCCTTCGAGGGAGTCAACAGCTCTCCACAGGTATGTCTTTTCAAAATTTGCTTAGTATGCCTTCAAGTCCTGCATCCAAGTCATTTATGAAGATGTTGAAGAGCACAGGACCTAATCCATTAAAATTATGAGTTCTTAGTTTTATATGTATAAGATGTTCTTTCTTTTTTCATATGAATAAAATTATGACTTTAACCCCACTGTTTGTCATTCTCCTACCATGGAACACTGTGAAGAACATCTGTTCATCTTCAGAATAACCTCTCTGTAAGTTTTAAGTAACAGCTACTTGGTTTCTCATAATGCATCCTCTCCCCAGGCTGAGCAAACCTTGAACTCACATCCTCTCTTCACAAGCCAAATATTCCGACCCCCAGCCATCTTGGGTGCTCTTTGTTGAACTCCCAGGTTTGTTTGTTCCTGCCTGATATTGAAGGGTCCCACACTGGCCTCAGTAATTAAGATGTGGGCTAAAGAGCGCTGAGCAGAAGGGGTGATCCCTTCCTTGGATGTAACACCTGTGCTGCTGTTCGTGTAGCCCAGGGTGCTGTTGATCCCTGATACCGATAGGGTCACAGTGACTTGTGCAGCTCCTCCTTGCCACATCCTCCAAGACAAGTCTGCAGAGCTGCCCTTGCACAGTCAATCCACAGTATGTGGCATAGTGGTGAGGATGGGAGGCTTAATGCCAGCTGCTGGGCTTTCCATTTGTCCATGCTGAAGTGCGTGAGGGTTCCACCAGGCCATCCCTCCAAGTGCTCCTCTTCCCCCCTACTCCAGGGTATTGATAAAGATGCTGAACAGGACAGGTCCCAGGATATATCCCTGTAGTGTTTCACTGCTACAGATTCTGCTTCACTCATACAGGTTTTTACCGAGCTGGTTTTCCATCAGTTCAGATTGTAAAGCCATAGTTTCATTAAAAAAATACCACGAGACACTCTTTTGGAAAAGAGTCCCTTTTAAGTCTCTTATTAAACTCATTGTAAACAACATTCACTGTTTCCCCCTCATCCACAATCAAGTCACATTATCATAGAAGGGCTGCTGCTCAGGCAAAGTCTACACTTGGTGCATCTGTGATGATTGCTCCCAGATAAAACTGTCTTGGTGCACTCAGGAATGTGCTCCAAGAGGACACACTCCATGATGTTTCTAAGAATCAAAAGGAGGATGATAAATTTGGATTGGTCATGGGATTTTCTTTTTGACCTGTTTTTAAGATGAGAATAATATTTGCTGTTTTCAGGGTCTCCCCCTGTTCTGAGTCACAACTGAAAGGAGCTGTGCAATGATACCAGATAGGGCTCCCAGTAGCCTTGCCCAGGCTGGAGATGTGAGATGAATTTATGGAGCTCTTGCTGAAGCTGACAGGTGAAGTCTCAGTCTCCACTTCTGATGGGCTCTCGGTGCCACCAGTCCTTATGTTCCTGCAGGTTTTATGAAAGCAGGACAAAGTTTTGCTGCATCTGCCTCAGGAATGCTTTCTACAAAAGTTCCCTTTCAGAGATCACCCACATTGAACCTGAACCACATGAACAATAGGAGAGGAGTCATAATAAATTTAGAGGGGGCAAGAATTGATGGAAACCACTGCAAGAGTCTCTGACTGCCTTCTGGAATGATTATGTGGAGAACATACTGGTGTGGTACTTGAAGGGCCAGAGGGTCACACCTGACATATACACATGATTGATGGGCAAACATTGTTTGCTTGCAGAGAACAAATTTCACAAGTGCTCATCGATGAGTGCTCGTCAAGGTGTGGTTATGATATTTTCACACCTCAGTGCTACCTCCCTATGCTTGGTTAAGGGATGATGGGAGAGGGAAGGGAAAGAAGTGACGGCACGAGGAGACAGCAGGTTCCAAGCTTGTTTCTGGGAAGAGGTTTTGTCCCAATAACTCTTGGCAAATTTCTCTCTCCAAGCTGTTCTACATGAGTCTTTCTGGATCCCTCAGCTGAGCTTTCCTCCATCCAATCACTGCTAAACTTGTCAGTGCATTGCTTGTAAGAAGCTGAGTAGATCTAATAAAAATACAAGCAAAGTAACTGACTAAATCCTTCCACTTAGGCCTCACAGATACAGCCTTGGGGATGATTAAATGTGTTGTGTAAGCTAGCATTTGATATTACTATTTCACAAAGACTTGTACTTTTGTTTCAATTTGATGAACCAGAAACTATTTATTGGAAAATTATACCAAGAAGTTTTTCATCAGACTGATTCTAGTAGAATTTTATTAGGAAGCAGTAGAAAAAGAGAGGTCCTATAAGGCAGAGCATGTTGTAAAATCACGGATTTAAACGGTTTTGAAAGAATTGATAGACTTTTTCCACAAAGGAAGTGGTAGAATGATAAATGAGTAAAAAAATCAAATAGTCAGCAGCCTTCAGGAAAAAAAAAAGTAACAATATAACGATTTTAACTGTATAGAGTAATAAGTGTGCACTTGAAGTTGCTGGGGAAATTCTGCCTCTGCTTTATGACAGTATAGCATTTCCACACATTCTCTTTCTTGTGAAAAGGCATTTCTTCTGAATTACTGCACCAGTGACTCCTGGGGTATGAGTAGAAGCCTCTATGATTCAGCAGAAATGTTGAGGCAATATAAGAGTAAATACAACAGAAAGCTGACTTTCATCCAGCAGGACTGCTTCGATTTCACCATAAACTGGAATTCTGTTCAATTAAAATGCCCTCCTTCTGCCTCTTCCACTAGTATCATTGTCTGAGAGGGTGTCTTATCTGAGGACTTAGTCTCAAGGAATGATACTTTCAGAATTTTGGATTATCACAGTGTGGTTTTTGTGCCTGGAAACACAACCATCACTTGAAAGAAAGTTCCTCTGTATATTGCTAGGGTAGCTATACTGCATTGTCAGCTGGAGTGAGCTGTATGCTGATTTACACCTGCTGAGTCCTTCATTTGCCAAAATACTCATAGAACCGTGCCCAGAAGCCCTACAGACTTTTTAAAATCTGATATAAACCAATTTCCAAAAAGTTACTCTTCCTGCCATAGTCACCAACACAGTTCCTTTTGCAAAGGAAGAGATCATCCACAGGGTATATTTTTCCAAGGAGCCCAGGCCTTTTCTCTGCTCAACCATATTGTACCATGCACATGTTGGAAATGCTTTTCACTATTTTCTCTTCCCATAATATCATTGGACTCTGTCAAAAAAAATCTATTGAAAAGTAATCAAAGTTCATATGAAGGATGAAATGTGGAATCAAACTAAAAACAAAGGTTGTACTTATTTAATTGCATTAGAAGGCTGTAGGACAGAGAATATCCCATTCTAAATTAGCCAGGACAGGAAAAGTTCTTGGATTTCTACCCTGGAAATCCCTTTGGAATTACCATTTTATTAAGGTATTCTGTCTGTACATTGGAAAACCAGATGAGGTTGGATAGCCAGAGCTGAAATTGACCTTCAAACAATTCTGTCAACAATTTGCAAAGCAGAGCCTCACAAATGTCTTTCCTGACTGGTTCTCTCTCTCTCTGCAGTGGGCATTTCAAGCCACATGCCCATATAAAACCAGGC
Source organism: Ploceus nigricollis (assembly GCA_013399945.1). NCBI lineage: Eukaryota > Metazoa > Chordata > Aves > Passeriformes > Ploceidae > Ploceus > Ploceus nigricollis. The sequence goes on along the minus strand of VXBC01010005.1, from coordinate 36,822 downwards.
AAAGCAGGATGTATATTAGGATGGTCATAGTTGAAACACAGGCACCTGCCAGAAATTCCTCTTAGTATTTTTCTACAGAAGGGAGCAAAGACAGTTTCTGTAATTTAAATTACTTGAAGCCAGTATGAGGTTGATGATTTTTCAGACTTCAAAGAGGGTTAAATTGAATTGAGTGATACCCATTACTTGAGAAACATGATAACACAATTCCAAGAAATCCCTCATATCAAGATTTCTTCAACACTTAAAGATATAAAGATAACTTATATTATAGAGTTATAAAGATAACTTCAACACAGTTAACACTAGCAGAAACTGTCAGGCAAAATTTAAATGGAAAATACTTCTATTTATCCTCATCCAGTGAAAAAATGGAAACTGAGGAGTTATACTAGAAACAGACAAAACAATAAACCACTTAATTTTCTAGACTGGAGAACATTGAAAATATCCAGAATCATTGACTTGCCTGAAAAAAATAGCATATGTGTACCAAAATCCTAATTTCAAAGCCAGTTTTCTCTGGAGTTTTAAAAAAATATATTCCATACAATCTGAAGTTCACAGGGATGGACCCAATTGAACTGGAAATGCTATTAGTGAGAATGGTTTTCTTTCTCCCCACAGAACTCAACTGTCCTAAGCAAACAATCGACGTATTTGACTTCTTGCCATGATGCTATCAAGATTCCCAAAGATTGGAAAGTTTCTGCAGGTAGAAAGAAAATCTAGTTGCACTGACCAAAAAAAAAAAAAAAAAGCCCAGAGAAATGAACGGTTATATAAATATCCCACTATGAGACAAAGCTAATAAAAAGTTTAGGTTAGGGAGTAATCTACTCAGCCAAAACTTTTCTTTGCATTTCCAAAATATCCATTCATCTGCTCTGAAGCATCTGCTGTGGCTCATTATTGGAGACAGAATGCCAGCCTGGATGGTCTATGTTCTGAGAAGTACTTCAACTCTTACATGCATTCCAATATTTCATGACCTTTTTTTCTATCAGGACATTAAAACTTTACAGCAATATTTATTAACAAATATTTTTTACAAGCTACTTGGCATTACAGGACGAAAAGTGAGAAGTGTTTCCTCCTACTGCCAGGATGCCTTCATGTGATGCATCAAAAGAATAGACACATTATACATCTTTTAATCTTATGTTGAAAAAAATAAGCTTATAAATAAAACTTAGTTGATTATCTCAGTAACAAACTAGAGTAACTCAATTAACTGGCTACTGCATTCATCTAACTTAATTCTGCAAATGGAAATATATCAAAATGCTTGTAACTGGAAAATCCTTTTGTTACTCCTTACTGGGTGACTGCAAGTAGAGAAACACCTCACTACATCTCAGTCTGGAATCTCAGCAGACAACCCACTGCCCATACCACTGGGAATAAGAGAGTAGACCTGGATTAATATCATCAGGTATGGTAGCTGTCTCTAGTATGTAAAGTCTCCTGTGTGACTGGAGCATAAATCCTCATAACAAAAGAGAAGCCAAATACATCTTTCACAAGAAAAGGTTGATAATATTTTGACCTTGGTGCTGACAGGAAGTATTTCAGTAATAAGGAGCTCTGTTTTTCTCTGTGTGCTATAATCATGACTCACAGTAATTTTGGCTCTTCCTAAGGCACTGTCTTTGGACCCAAAATCCTCTAGCAATTTCATGCAAAATGGGACCAATTTAAGAGGGTATAGTAGGAGCACTTCCTCTTAGGAACAGTGAATCTGAGTTGGACTTTCCTCTGGCAAAGAGGAAATGTTCATGTGCTACATTCTGAATCATATAGGAAAGTTTAAAGAAACTAGATTTCCATGGACAAACTGGGAAGGTCCTTTCATAGATTATTTTAATAGAAGCAAAAGAGTTTAAATTGAGAGAATTTAAAACACAAGTCTAGTCTGAAACCTGGGCTGTATGAATTACTCATCAAACAGAGCCTATAAAGAGTTTATCAGCAGATTTAGTAACTGGTCTTTCCAGTGTAAAATAACCCAAGTTTGCCCAAGGTTGGCTTCTAAATTAGCTATTACTAAGCAGGAAAGAAATCTTAAAATTATTGTTTTCTGAAATTTACACCCATTAACTTTATGCTCAGTGACTGATAAATAGAAGAGTAGGAATGATAAAGAAATACATTGAGAATGAAACTGAAAGCATCATTGTGTTACTGCAGTGTTTCCACATCTTAAATGCTGCATGAAGTTCTTGGCAAACCTCTTCTGAAGACTTAATAGTGGAGTTTAAAAAGGACAGAGAAAGGCAACAAAGACTATCAGATTTGTGGAATACATTCTACATTATATGAAAGTGTAAATACGAGGATTTTATGGTTTTAAAAAGTCAGTGAAGAGGATATGATGTAGCTTAATAGAATTAGGAATTCTAGGGAGAAGGTCATTTATTGTTCCTCAGAGTACATGGAAGAAATGGAAATCAGCCCTTTCAAAATCATCAGGTGGCAAATTTAAAATAAGAACTACATTTTTCATACGAATCTATTTAAATTGGAAGCACATTGCCCCTGACTTTTCACAGAATTTCTCAGAGTCATAGCATAAATGGTTCAAAATACATAAAACAAATTTATGGAAGTTAAGGTCATTAGCAGCTTTTGAAAACAGTGTTCTAAATGCTATCTCAAGCTCAAGCAGGTCTTTAACTGCTGATTGCCTAAATATATTTTTAAAATATGTAAAGGTCACCTTATTATTATTGGAGTGCTCTGATCTGATAATGTGCTCTAAGTGTGCATTTTATTGATCTTCCCATTCCAAAGATACATATTAATCACTAGTCATGACAACATTGAGTTAGTTCTGAGCATACACAGGTACCTGGAGAACTTTAAATGTGAAAAATAGAGACAGTTCCTCAATAAAATAGTATCTTATTTATTAAGCCTCTTCATACACTCACTTGAACCATCCTAGTCATATATTAGGTATCACAGGTCCTGTTAATAGTGAGATTGAGGGAGCAGATTTTAGTTCAAAAGAAATCTGCAAACTCTCCATGAGAAAAAAACAAACAACAACAAAAACCCCCCCACAATTTACTCAAAAAGCACACAGAAAAGTCATAGATATTTCCAACCAAAATGTTAAGTACAGTGACAGTCATTAATGCCAACTTTATAAGGGTTTTCTTTTCTCTACTTTCTAATGATGCCACCCCTGTAATGAACTTATAAAAGCTTATTCCTTGTGAAAATTTTTAAGCTTCTCCATTGATAGATTTTTCTCTCTTTACTTGAAGGAAATCCAGTCCTTAAAATCTTCTCATGGAAAAAAAAAAATAAAGCATCTCACTAATATAGTTCATATACTACCTCCGCAGTTGAAGCTGATATCTGTTTTTACAAAATGGAAGGACCCATTCTCCAGGCACATGATACAGCATCCTGAAATACAATTTAAACACATGCTTACGTAGAAAATAAAAAAATTATTGAAAGAAAGTTTTATGTATTTTCTTAAAAGAAAACACAAAATCTTAGAGTCACAGCAACTCTTTGTTCAAGGAGGTTCAGCTAGAGCCAGTTGCCCAGTACTTCATGCAGATTTTGAATATCCCCGAGGATGATGACCCTACTGACTTTCTGGACAACATGTGCCAGTGCTTGATCACCCTCAGCAAAACAAGTTTTGTCTTACGTTTTAACCATTCTCCTTCATTTCCATTTGTGACCACTTCTTCTTGCCCTGTCACTGGACACCGCTGAGAAGAGGATTTCTCTGCCTTCTGTACTCTCCTCCATCAGGTATCTACACAGATGGTGAAGACAGCCCTGAGCCTTCCCTTTCCTGCTGACCCCTCCCTGCTGTCTCACCCTTTCTTTGCACATCAGGTGCTGCAGTCCCTTGAAAATATTTGTGCCCCTTTGCTGATCTTGTTCCAGGGTGTCCATGTCTTCCTGGTAGTGAGGAGCTCAGAGCTGGAGTGAGGAATCCAGGTGTCTTTCTCTAGTGTGGAATAGATGGGAACAATCACCTTCTTTTACTTCTAGTGATGCTTTTCCTGATGCAGTCCAGGAGGCTGTTGGCTTTCTTTGCTGCAAAAGCACATTCCTTGCTCATGTTCCATTTGGTGTCCAACAGCACCCCTGGGCCTCTTCTTTAAAGCTGCTTTTCAGCTGTCTAGCCCAAGACAGATGAAGGGACTGTATTTTCACTGAATCACAAGATAAAGTTGGCCAGAAAATGGAATTTCAAGAGAATGTGGAAAAATTTGAGAAATAGTAGTAGAGAAGAGAGAAGGCAAGGAAGAAGGAAGGATAAAGTCCACACAATCTGGTTTTATTCTCCTTCTGAAATACAGAATACAAATTATTCTTCTTCCTGGATGTTCATCCTTTTTGATCTAAATGTGCATCTCATACTGTTAATTTCTTACTAGCTTCTGTTTTATTCTGTGTTCTCAAATCATGTTATTTCCTCTTCCACTACATTTACGTGCGAGTTATTTTTTCCCTCCCAAGTTGCAGACTGAGTTCTGTGATTTCTGTTATCATATCTAATACTTCTCCTTTCTCTACTTTTTTCACTCCCATTAATTCTAAACTGTTGTAGCTCTAGTCTGTGCCTCTCTGTCCCTTAATGAGATGATCTGGCAATGGACATTCCATCTCTGATCCAGATTATATGCTACAAATCTTTTTCTTCTTTCCTTAAAAGATCTTGTAACTTTTGCTGGGAAAAAGTTATGTTGAAAAAATGTTATATGTTATGCTAAAAAAAGCTTATGGTTTAGTGTTTTCTTTCTGTAGGTAGGTAGGTGGGTGAGTGGGTGGGTACCAAAGATTGTAAACTTCTCCAAAATATTTGATCCTGTCACAGTCTCCTCCAACTGCACATGTCCTTTTGTACTTTAAGCTCCTCTAGTCCTCTCCTCAGTGTGTTTTTCTCAGGATTGCCCTTTTCACCACCCATTTCTATGGGGTAAAGCCAGGGGAGAAGGGTCTATTACAGGTCTGTTTCTTTGCTTCAGACCTAACTCCTGCGTTCACATGAGCTGTCTCTCCAAACCAGCCAGTGCTGACAAGGAATCAGAATGTTTTCCTTTCCATGAAAACCTGGCAGGACCCAGGCACAGAACGTCTTGCAGTCAAATTGTAGATCATAATATCTGCTGGTGAAAATAATAAATTCTGACTATTTCCAACAAATTTTACCACAAAACAGCTGAATTTTGTTCCCCCTTTATTCCTGTACATAAATACAAATATAATGTTTCCAATAGTATTGCAAAAAGATTAATGAGATTATAGCTTCATTGATGCAAATGTTCATCACCATGACTGAAAAAATCTCCATGAAAATGACCAGCTAGAGGACAGTCAGGGAACCAGCACTTTGAGACACGGGGTGGGAAATAATTTATCTGAAGTCACACAATTATCCTGTCAGAAGACAAAGATGTGGAGACACTAACCTCTTAGACGTTCTTTCTTAATATAGAAAGTAGCAAAATAAGCTCAGTCATAGAGACTTGTCTGCAATCACATCTCATCCATATGAGTGGCATACCTCTGTGGGAGATCCAGTTCTGTAGAACAGTCCTGCAAATGCCACTGCGTTCAGAATACTGCAACTCATCACACTTGAAAAATTATCAGTTGGGAGCTTAAAACATTCACAGATTATC
>VXBC01010005.1:0-31081 GCA_013399945.1 Ploceus nigricollis | reverse complement strand
CAGGACCCCTCAGAGCAGACAGAAATATTCCCTGTGCTCTGGGTTCCCACAACAGATACATACTATTTTTCCCCTAATCTGGTTTCTTAATTTCCTTTTTTTCCCCTAATGTAGTCAGACATAGGAAATACACTTACTGAAAATTTGAGAGATAGAAATTCAAGGTTAGATATAATTCAGAATACAATGGATGAAATGTTTGAAATCTCCCACTTAAGATTATAGTGGTTTATAGCGAAATTGAAAAAAAATTGAGATAACACTTGATGAACATCGTGCTATCCATATGATGGTTCTTAGATTGCCATCTAACAAATCAAGCTGATGAACTGGAAATAAGTTCATAATAGAAAATATGATATAGGTTCTGATTCCTGAAGGCAAAATAACCAGAAAGGTTGAAATATAATCTCCTTCAAAAGATTGTAGATGAGCCAGGCATAGATAACTTTGAAATACATTTACAGTATTTCTTGGCTTATCAGATTTTCTCTTACAAATATAAATTATACAACATCTCAAACAACAGTGGAAAATCTTAGTCTGAAAAAAAATGTAGTCTGTAAGGGTGATGAATCACATTTTGCTTTCACAATTTTCGGTAATCAATACTGATTATCTAAAAATTAGGCTTTGAGAAACAGGAAAGGGAGAATATTAATTAGGCCTTAAATTTTAATTCTGAAATCTATGTTAAACTTAGAAATTATAAAATACTAAACTTCTGTTAGTCCAGTAACTCCTATGCCTATCACTAATGAGTATTGTTATCACTACCATTCTAATCCTTACAGCACTATTTGTACTACGACATTTAATCTCTTAGCTTATGAACAGTCCATGAGAAATTATTTAATGCACACAGGCACACACACTCACATTTGAAAAATCTGCAGACAACTCTGAGAAATCACCTGGAAATCCTGAACTGGAGTGAGGTGAGAGCTGCTCCTTGAATGGAGTCCAGTAGAGTTCTCGTGGGGTCTGAGCTGCTCTCATGTGGCTACAGCAATCTGCACCTGACCTTTACTTGAGAAACAAGCAGGTATAACCCATTTGTGTCCTCCTAGTCCTCTCTTCCCTACACCACACTCAGTGCACCATGCCTTGAGCACGGCACTGTGCAGGTCGGAACGGACCACATTGTCCTGGTCATCCATAGCAATGCCATCAGCACCAGGGGGGTCCCAATTACAGCTAGGGAGGTTTGACGCTAAAATACTATTTTTTTGTCAAAAGCCAAAGAATTTTAGAAAATTTTATTATTTACTAAGCTCCTTCTTGCCTCTCAGATCTCTGAAGCTAAAATAATTTACAACACTGACATTTCACCATCCATAATTTTCCAGCCAATTTCCATTTGCCCTTTGCATTACATTTATGAATAGTTGTTGGATTAAGTTTGATTCTTGCCTACTCCACTAACTGCATGAGCAAAACTGTTGAGCTGTAATTTGACTCACTGTTAATTGCTGACATATGGCATATTGAATAAGGAGAGGAGGAAAAAGCACTCCTGGGGGGTAAGTGATTAGCAGTCTAAACATGAGCATTACTGACATTCCATGATTTTCTGACAGTTCCTTCTAAAATCCCGGATTTCAAAATGTGCAGATTCTCTGTTTATTTCAAAAGGAGGGTGCAGGAGACACTACAGTGAATTATTTTAAAAGAAAGAAGTCAAAAAACTCATACATCCTGCAAGTAAAGCAATCTGCCAGAGATGATCATGCATATTTAAAACTATTTACAAATGGGGCAAAGCATGAGCAGCTGCATCCAGTACTTTAAAGCTCTCAGATGGAGAGCAGATCATTTACAAATGCCAATGAGCATTGCCTGGGAAACATGCTGTATATACACAGTGGACACCTGGAGGAGAAACTCCTCATTTACCACTCACACTTTCTCTAATGAGGAGATTATTTGGAAATGAGAAAATAGTATATCACCTACACTCTCATATCAAATAGGTTCTGTTTGAAACATCCACCCACTACTAGTCACATCAAGAGTGTAATAATGTGAAAAGCCAAAGAGCAATCCTTCTCTTAATTAAGAGAGTCAATAGCTAGAATATTTTAAGAAATGACTATTTGTTCAGACATTGCTTATCCTTTTGGTGATACAGTTTAAACTGTAAAACATAGCAGAAACCTTGCAAACTACTGCTATATCTTGAGCAATTCAGTCTTTAAGAGCTGGGCTCTATTCATTCAGGAAGGATCAGATATACCTGTTATTAGGCAAGGATGAGTATTTTACTACTACAGTAATCATCTGTAACTGTGTAAGTAGAAAACAAAATGGATTCTTCTCTAACATAATGAAACTGTCCCAGAAATTAACAGTGCTAAAACACTACCAGAAGTTTATTTTAAATAAATTTATCCCCATTGTTAAGAGAAGGAATTTTCCTCACCTGTATAATGGCTTCTAATCTAAATTCTACAGCCTTCAATTTTGATTCCTGCTGCAGGAAGTTGTCCCTACCCTGGGATATCACAACTCCTTACTGTCCTTTACTTTCCACAGTCTGAGGAAAAAAATTATCTGAGCAGGTACAAGAAGAAGAAGTGCATCCACAGGTGTGAAGACTGGACATTCAGACCTACAGCTAGGCTTTACTAAATTTCATTAGCTTTAGTTCAAAAAAAGTGATAAGAATAAGCCAGGTGCTTATCCAAAATGAAGAAGCCAGTTCTGCAGGTGTAATAGGCAATAAGCAGAACTCCTTGTCAGAAAGAGACCTCAGGGTCTCAGGGAAGAGAGGTATTGATATTTTGTTCATCTGCACATATAAAGGAAATGAAAAATAAAGAAAAGAAAAGGAAAAATAGGGACAAACAGAGAAATATATGAAATTAATATAAAGCAGACAAGAAATTCTTCTTACACTTATAAAGTGGCAGGTTTTTGTCTTACATTAACATAGATAGCCTTCTGGGAACTCCATAGATTCTCCTAGAATGGGATTTTTAAAAACTGGGAGGAAAAAGTATATTGCCAGACTTGCCCTATTCTATAAAAAAAAAAAAATGGCAAAAGATCCTGTTCCTACTAAAGTAAATTGCTTGGTGAGTTCCAATGCCATCACCTGTACACAGGGACAGACACCAGGGTTATGTAAATGCAGGGGTCCTGCAGTCACTTGGCTGAAATCAGACCTTTAAGGAAGAGTATGTTCTAGGCCATTTTTTTGCAAAACTAGACATGATTTTTTTCCAGTTTCCTTACATATGTGACATGTTGAGTTGCACACAAAGTCAGTGACATAACATACACAGCAGCCTTGACTATGAGGTAAATACTGCAAACTATTGTTCTTTAACATTATTTTGGTAACAGTCTATAAATGATGGAAGTAATATTTGTGTCAGCTGCAAATTGCATGGAAAGCCACTTCAAGCAAATCCATTACTTTTTTACTTACTGCAAACAAGGAAGAATATGTATTATATCATGACAGGTGTCCCCAAATAACACTTCAGGTCTAATTTACTTGGTTATTTTTCTAACATCAAAGTGAATATCTAGTTTCATGAAGACAAAGTGTACAGCTGATTTGATTTTACCAGAGGTGTGAGTTGGCAAAGAGAAAAATATGTAACCAGCAAAAAGAACCCATTGCAGTCTTTTCTGTTCTTTGATTATGATCAGAATTAAAATTATTCCTTACATAAAAAACCCAAACAGCAACTCTTTCACAATTTTCTTTACATAATGTAAGCTGAACACAAATGTAAGGAAAGTAAACTGCATTTTAAATATATTGGTGCTCTTTCTCATGTCTCCTGTGCTGCAAAGCTGCAGACTGACAGACTGAATATCATGCAGGATTAATTGCACAGCATTATAGCTGGCTAGAAGCTAATTGCCTAGTCTAAACTGGGCAGTCAGTCTAGTTATCTCTGCTCCCCACAGAGTTATCAGTGAAAGACAGGTACATATCTGAGTGCCATTCACCTGTCCCTCCAGTGCTTAACCTGGAATGGTGTGACTCCTTCTCAGTGGTGACTACAGAGGAAGCCTGTGTTACTTAGGACAGACACCTACACTTCATTTAGGCAGTTCTACTCAGATGAGAAGGCCACCAGCTTCCCTCCCACGTGGTGAGCTGACTGGGTGGTTATCAAGTGTGAAGTATTTGGAGTGCCCAATGCTAGGCTGCCTCAGGCTGGTCGGTAAGTTGGTTTTGAAAATAGTAGGGAACTGCATTGCCTATTTCCAAAAGCAAAAAAACAAAATCTGCATGTGTTTGGGATAGAAAGGCACTCCCACATGGGTTTGGGCAGGCGTCAAGCCATTTTATTGTCTGATTTTAAAACCTACAAGTTACTCAGGACTAGTTAGTGTACTCTTTCTTGCTGCAGTCCTTCCAAAAGGTTCAGCCAGTCACAGCCCACAAGGCAGCCCCTCCAAACAGTCCAGTGAGCTGGGCTCCTACAGGAATCTTCAGATAGGGCTGGTAGCCCAAGCAGAGGCTTCAGAGTCCTGAGCACTGGCTGCTAACAACCATGTAGGAGCAGGCTGAAGGCATGCTTTTTTTGTTTGTTTAATTTCCATTGCAGTTTGAGCTCGGGGTGGGTATCATCCTGTGAATTCCTTGGATAATCAGATTTTAGAGGGAAACTTCTATGTAACTGAACTCTATTTTTACATTGGCTTAGTTTCTAAAGCAATGTGATCACCGTCTGAAACAGGAGGGCATTCAACAACAATTTTATAATGACACTCCTTGAATAAATGGGTTTTAGGGAAAAAGAAAAAAAGTCAGGAGAGGACTCTGGAACAAAAACCAAAGGTGAAACAGCATTCTCCAACAAAATTAAGAAAAAAATAGGGCCTTAAGATCATAGCCAAAAGACACACTGTGGGGAAAAAAAAAAATCAACAACCCAAAACCAGGCAAGCAGGCACAGAGAATAACGATGAAAAAAAACCAATTTATTTCCACCTTGCACCGTGTCCTGGAAGAATCTCCTGCTGGACAGACACACATGGTTACAATATTAAGATAATTTGTCCTCCACCAGATGAAAAGCAGCAGGACAATGAATAGTTACCCCTGGTCTTGAACAAGAATCAACAGGAGTTGTGGGAAATACCTCTAAGAAAATTACTTCTTCCACCTTCACAAAATCAACAATAAAAACATAACCATAAAATCTAAACTGTAGTACAGTCCCAGGTAATCAACAACCTGAATAACCCAAATCAAACCAGTAACCAGAAGAAATTTCTGCAAAAGGGTAAAATGAAAATAGATCAGTTGGATAAGCAAATACAGATTTTGAAAATACCCATCTGCTTCAGAGAAAATAGATTATTCTGTAGCAGATTTCCTGGACAGAGAATGTATTCAATGGCTTCAAGAACCTACACTAGGAAAGACCATAAAACCTTGCTGCTTTGACAGGAAAACCTGCACAGTGGTTGGGAGCTGTCCAGACTGTCACAGCATGGGGGACTTGCAATATATAATGCAGCTTCTATGGAAGACTTTAATTTTAAATAGGTCACCCCAAATATAAAAAGAAAAGCAAGGGCCTATGCAACTGAATTGTCACTGAACACAGTAATGATCACGGTACATTTCTGGACCTCTAGCTACTTCTTAATTGGATGAAACAGTCACTGTAAGTTATTTTGTATAAAAACTATACTATTTTTTTTAATGCTTTATTTTTTCCCAGTACTTATGAGAAGATTTGACTTTTAAAAGCCATCCCAAACTAAATGCGTCCATGTTTATATTTCAAAAAGAACACTGATTTTTATCCCTCCTGTGCACTTATTTTTTCCGCAAAAATATTTCTTCCCTGGGCAAAGTGCCCTTACCACTGTTCACCTGATACGTGCTCTGCACCTTGCAACTTACATGGAGCTGTGGAAAGGAAGCATTTAGCCAGGAACTGAACAAAGCTACAAGTCAACTTGGAAGGTATTACGAGATATTCTTAAAACACCAATAATTAAAATAGCTAATAGGGGATTTTTCCATCCATCCTTCTGAATGTCCAATTTCAAGCTCTTTTCCCAGTCAGAAGAAAAAAAAAATGCTGTGCTGCTGAAAATTAAATCCAAGACTGCCATGTTATTACTTGGCTCCAGAACCTTTTAGAACAGATGAAAATGAGAAAACTTGATAAAATCATGCAAGTTTGCAATATTGACAGTGAACCTGCAGCCCATCAGATGTGGGGTTGGTCTTTGATAACTGGGAAAGAGAGATATCTCAAGCTTCTCTCTGTAAGAAAGAAATTATCAGCCTTGAGCTTTTCAAAGTAGACACATTGGCTTCTGAGGAGCCTTGCAGTGACTGCAGTACGTTTTTGGTTGAGCAGGACTGAAGTAATTTTCCTAAATGCCTCCTTAGGCAAGGAGGAACCAGCAACTGAAGTTGGTTGTCCTGTCTTCCCTCATCATCTGGGTGCCCTCATCCCCAGCCAACTTTAGGGGGAGAACTCAGAGAAATTCTTACTTCCAGGTTCAAATACTTTGTCACCTTATAACCATTTGTCTAAAGGCAAGCTATATGTGTTGAGAATATGAGATGAGCTTGAGGAACAGAAAAGAGTTTGAAGAGTGTCCTTCCTGTTTTAAAGCTGTGGGTTTGGTCATGACATGAGACTGGGAGATGTGGGGCACATCCAGTACTGCAGAACTAACTCCTTTTGTTTCTTTATGGTTCCTGCCTGCTTAGCGACTCTACAGAATTAACAGACAACCTGATTAGTTTAGCTCGATAAAGAAGCTTAGGGTTCTTAATTCACATGGCAAATACGTGTCAAACAACTCTAGTAGCTGGTGCAGAAGTTTGTTGCCATGCTGGAGCCATCCAGCTATTTTGTTAGTTTGCTTTTCTAGCTGGCAGGAACAGAACAAATTGGTAGGTGATACACTTTCTATCCAGACAGAGATGATTATGGTCATCCATCATTGCTCTGTCAGACCAGCTCCTACCACATCTTCTGCTGTGCCAGCCGCAGAGAAAAATTATCTGACTGCTTTGTTGCAAGCAATAGATGCAGTGAAAGAAAGATGCCAGGTGGCAAAATGGTTTAATGCACAATGGCCATTAATGGAGCTGAGCCGACACGACGGCATCAGTAACAGGAGTGGCATCATGTGAACTCAGCAAAAGGGGAAGAACAAATCACACTACCCACTGACACTGTAATATGGGGAAGCATTTAAAAATGAAAATAAAATATCTCAGACCTCAAAGAACTGAGAGAAAAATCTCATTTGCCATTCCTTCCAAAATAAATCTGATTCCTTATTGATAAAAGAACTGTATTCTTTTTCTAGTTAGAGGTACATCTTTATTTTCTATTCACTTGAAAGCAGTAGAATGTCTCCCCAGTCTCCAAAAGGAAATTTTTATATCAAAAATCTTTCACCTTTACTGCAGCAAGAAATACCAGGCATTGGACACAGCATTTATCTTTACCTTGGAAAGGAGGGTTATTTTCTGCTATATCTGCCAATTACACATACTCATTACATTACATACACATTAACAAAAAAAAAAAAAGGGGGGGGGGGCAATTAAATAGAAATAGCAGTACCTTTGTCTAGAGATGACAAAATCACAGAATAATCTGTGTTGAAAGGGACCCAAAGGATCATCAAGTCCAACTCCCAGCCCTGGACAACACCATCCCCAAGAGTCACACCATGTGCCCAAGAGTATAGTCCAAGTGCTTCTTGAACTCTTTCAGGCTTGCTGCTGTGACCACTTCCCTGGGGAGCCTGATGTATGTACCTCCACACAATATTTATTGAATCACAAATTGAAGTTTTCTGCTCTTGGCCTCTTCAACCAGTGAAACTTGAGCTGAAAAGTCAGTTAGCTGACCAAGAAATTTTGTTTCCAAAACACAGCCTGTCAAAACATCTATGGCTCTGCAGTGGTAGGCCAGAGCAGGCAGTTCTAATTGCACTGCTTATTCTATGTCAGCTCCTCATCCATACCCACCTGCAGATTAAGGTTCTAGCCTATGTGCCATTGCAGCAGCTATACTGGGCCAGGATTACAAAAGATCAAGGCTTCAAGATCTTTTTTTCTTTTTTTTAATTAAACTAAACTTTTCTTGTTCTACTTTACTTCCTTTTCATTGCTATTAATGGAATCAAGCTAACACTATGGCTCAGTAAAAAAGCTTGTCTAGTCCAAGTTGATCACCTTGACTCTTTTAATGACTGGACATAGACTCACCCTAGCCCATCACTAGACACCCAAGGGAGAGTGGGATAAACTGGCTTCCTAAGCCCTTTTGCTCTTGGCCTAAACTCTTTTACTATCGACCAAAGAAAAAGCATAGAAGCTTCCATTGCAATACATATTTTAGTTTGTTAAAAGAGGCATGATACACTCCACCTGCTGTTTGCAACCTGCTTAAATCTTTTTTCAGTAGAGACTTTAAAACTGAGAGGATTGTTGAGGGAAGGCGTAGGAACAGACCTAGAAAGGAAACAAAAATCATTGCTGGTAAAGGCTAAGTCTTGAGTCTGCTGGGGGACCAGCTTGAAAAAAAAAGAAAAACCCAACCTTCTCTGCTTCTACCCCTTCCAGTCTTCAATTATTCATGAACAGTCCTGAGTTAACTTATTAAAACATGTCTATTGAGGAGGGCAACATATGGTAAGATAATTAAATATGCCTGGAGTCCACCAGAGGTGGTATGTGGAGTAAGAAGAACAACTTAGTAAAGGATAGCCTCTGCTATATTATTTTTCATCTCAGAGTTACTCTGAACTGGCAAAATATTTATAGATACAGCCTTCTTTCTGTTTTGGCGAATCTGCACCAACTGTATCAGCTGAGGATCTGACCCATGCTGAGTAATTTTCCTTAGGCAGTAAGGAAGACAAACCTACCATAATTACCTAATGTGCACCACTTTGTTATTTTGCATCAGACCCATTTAGCCTTCTCTTTCATTTGCATTTCACACAAGAAACAGGGTGTGTTTGATGTTTTCTGGTGCAACAGCAAGAAACTTTGAGGAAACCACATTAAAAAAAATCATACAGAGTTACTTTACATGCATCCTTGTGCATAAACATGCCATTTCTTCTGCACTGCTTAATGTGTCATGGCTAAGTATCACCTACTATTAGGAAAACATGGATATAATTGTCACAGACTGTCAACAATGATTTCCTACTTGGGTCTAGCCCTCATTCAGCAGCAGAGCCAATCCCATCATTCATACACCCCCACAGGTTACTTGAAGTCAGAAGTTTCAAGCATCTGCTCTTAGTCTAGAATCCCTTTACAGCAAAGGGACAGTGACACATCCAGTACTATCTAAAATGAGTGAAAATTAAGTTGCCCAGGTGCTTTTGCAACTGCCTTTTGAGTGCAGAGGGAACATATTAGCAGACAGTAGTTTCTCAGGAATATGGCAGATGAGGATCAGTAATTTATTTGTGACATGCCTCTTTCTGCTGCTACATGCAAGTCCCACAGCTTTTCCTGGTAGTACCCTGTTGTATTGCTGGCAGGTGATATGCAGCATTCCCCTGGACTGCTGCCTCTGCAAGCAACAAAAGCCTTCAAAACTCATCTAAGTATTTGAGTAAGAGCTACCTATCATTTTATAATAATTTTCTCTTACTCTGACACAAACTGTGCTATCCTTTTTCAACTCTATTTCCACATTTCTTTCTTGCTTTCCTTGTGATCTTTTTGCGATGTTCGAACAGAACTGTAACTGCCTACCATATCACTGAAATTCAGCAGACTGAATATTCTGCATAAATCCCAGTTGGTGAGTTTACCTGAGTAATATAGATAACTGATTTATTTAAGATAAAATTATAATTTGCATATTAATAAAAATAGCACTGTAATATGCAAAATCAGCTTCAAACCCTTATATAACAAGCACATGTATTTCATACAGAAATTAAACTACTGAAATAAAAAAAAATTCTCAGATCCTGCCCTTTTTAGAAGGTGAAAGGAAGTCTTATTTCAAGCAGACAGGGTTCACTACTTCAGTAGAGGACAAAGAATGTTTTTTAAAATATTAATGTAAGGAACAACAGTTTTTCTGCTGCTTATGAACCTAAAAACTAGATGGCAGCAAGAGAGAGAAAGAAAGCTTTGAAAAATAAGTTTGATCATTTTGGCATCATCCTTCAAATTGCTATTCTCATAACAAAGACTTAAACCATAACTCGGGAATGTTACAGTGTAGAATTAGAAAGAACTATTACCCGCTCAATAAATCAAAGACAAGTCTCTTGAGTTCTCTACTGGCTCTGCTAAAACATTAATTTTAGTCATCTAAGCTCCATGTTAAAAAGGCTGGTGCATTTTGAGAGGTTTCGATGAGAATACAATTTGGCTAGTAGAATGAACATTAATGACACTGCAAGTTTCACTAGGACATGTAGTTTGATAGGCTGGAGAGTTGGGAAGTGCAGGGTCCTGCACTTGGGGAGAAATAACCACAAGGACCACAACAGTTTGGAGGCTGCTGGAGATCAGCTCTGCTGAGAAGGAACTGACAGTATTGGAGGGTGACAAGTTGATCATGAGCCAGCAGAGTGTCCTTGTGGTCAGGAGGGCCAGTGGTGTCCTGGGGTGCATCAGGAAGAGTGTGGCCAGCAGGTCGAGGGAGGTGAGGCCACACCTGGAGTGCTTTGTCCAGTTCTGGACTCTGCAGTGAAAAGAAGACAAGGAACTATTGGAGAAGGTCCAGCAAAGGCCACAAAGATCATGAGGGATCTGGAGCATCTCTCTTATGAGGAGAAACTCCTTATGAGGAGCTAGACCTGTTTAGTCTGGGGAAGAGAGACTGAGAGAGAATCTCATCAATGCATAGAAATACCTCAAAGGAAGGCATCAAGAGGGTGGTGCCAGTCCCTTTTCAGTGGTGCCCAGCAACAAGACAATTTATGGCAAATACAATTGCCATAAACCAAAACTTCTTTGAGTTTTGAATTTCCAAAGAATTCCCACCTCAACGTGAGGAAGGACTTCCCCACATTGAGGGTGGCAGAGCACTGGTACAGGCTGCCCAGGGAGGTTATGGAGTGTCCCTCTGGGGACATTCAAACCTAGCAGGACACATTCTTGTGTCACCTGCCCTAGGTGACCCTGCCTTGGCAGGGAAGTTGGACTGGATGGTCTCCAGAGGTCCCTTATAACCCTAACAGTTCTGGGATTCTGTGATTTTTTTCCTGATAAGTAAAATTACGTGCTTGTATATAAGATAATATTTCACTATATAAAAGATTCAGCAGAGGATTGTAGCCAGGTCTTCCAGACTTATCATCCAGTATTCCAGTGGTCAAGAAACCAGGCTTTTGTTAATTTTTAGATTTATTAGCTAAACAGGTATTAAAAACTATTTCTGCAGATGACTTGGAATTAAGTCTTTTACTCCCCAAGGAATTCTGAAATTTCATAACACGCAGAAAAAATTGAAAACAACTAAATGTCTCTGAAGAATTTGATTAATTAACAAAAGGTAGGAATCTAGACAATACCTGAACTTGATGTGGAGGCAACAGCCAAACCTGAGCTGTAAGTGTTCAAAGTGTAACATTAGTCAGAAAGGCTGACCATCACCTCACACATGTAGACACCAGAATATTGATTATTACAAACTCTATATTTGCTACCAAGATACCAAGCGCTCTGCTGATTTATGGTGTCAGGGAAAGTTAAATAATGACATAATCCCAGTCCACAACACTGAAAAGAGGAACAATTTTTTTTTTTTTCATCTAACAGAAAAAAACAGAAAAAACCACAGTGGCTGGAGACTAAGGGAAACTAGATTTGCATTGGCAATGAGGCATAAATTTGCAACATTGAAAGTAATTATAAGGGGCAATATAGCATGATTTACAGTGGGTTTGCTATATTAAATCACATTCTAAGCACTAGGCTTTTGTTAAAACAGGAATTGCTCAAGTGACATTCTATTATGTAAAGGACTGAGCTAGAGGATTGTAGCCAGCTCCTTCTAATTTGTAATCTATTACTTCAGTGTTTAAGAAATTGAGTTATTAATTTTTTAATCAACTAAGCTGAGCTTTTAATCAATCTAGCTAAGAAAGTATTAGAAGTTATTTCTGTACATGACTTGGAATCAGTTCTTTCATTCCACAAGGAATTCTGAAATTTCATATTGTTCACTAAAAAAACTGAAGACAAATAAACATCTCAGAAGAATTCAAATAATTAATAAAACCTTTCATTTCAATATTGTCAAAGTATCTCAGATTTCAGCATTCTGGCTCAATTCACTTAAACTCTTATATTAAAATGTTAAAAAGACTATATTATCTTTACTAAGTAAGTCAAATCAAATGGATATAAATATTTCAACACTGTAAAAGAGAAACATTAGATATTCCCATGCTCCCATCACAAAAAGTTCCAGGAAACATTAGATTTCAAAAGAACTATTGTTCTGGAGAAAGCTGTTCTTCATCAATCTTGTCTGATGCAGTTAGTTAACAGCTTATTAAATTGTTGCCAAACGAATACTTTCTAAATCTAACCATTGTCACTGCAGTAAGAGACACTAAGTCTAAGAAGAATTTACAACATCAACAGGACAACAGAAAAACAATAGACTGACCTGTGACTAAAATGAACTGAATAATTCCAGTCTCCCTTAGTAATTTTCTCCATTTCTTCATTTTTCTCTTTTTCCACATTCTAATGTTTTCCTTTAATCTGTAATTTTGTCCTGTTGGCCGTTTCTTTATTCTCTAATTATGCAATAAGTCCTAATATATCCTACATATTTCTTTTGCCTACCTCTCTTCTCCAAACACCTTTCCCATTCCTCCTTTTTCCAAATCTTGCTAGTCTCCTGCCCTCCCCCAACCTTCCCCATTGTCATTCCAGCATTTCACTTAAATTCCTTCCTTTCCTACTGTCATTCCACAGGCTCAGATGGAATTCCATAGGTTTTCCCTCCTCCCCCTGTGCCACTGGTGTCTGTTTTGCTTCCCATCTTCTAGAAGAAGCAGTCTGACTCTCCCGCTGGGCAGCAGCACAGCAGCAAAACACGATGCACATGACACTGCTGGTCAGTGACTGGGATAAATACAGTGCTCCTGCAGCACAATAGCTGGAGCTGACCTGGTACACATCTATAAGCTGACAACCAGCACAGAGCAAAGAGACAAATGGCCTGCTTTCAGGAGCACTAGACAACGGTTTTATCGGAGGGTTTTTGTTGGTTTGGATTATTTAATGTGCTGTTGAACGTGTGTGCTGTCCTTGCTATGTAATTAGCACCTATAGCCCCTCCCACAAGACCTTGCAGGGCAGTGTGAGAAGTGCAGCATCAGCTGAGAACATGCCAGACTGCTATGAGGAGGACAGTAAGGAAGCCAGAATTTTTTCTAGAAGACACATTATATAGATATAAGCAGAAAGGAAGCCTCTGCCATTGTCTCAGAAGTACCTAAAGAATGAGAGGCTCAGCAAAGCTTGCAATTGGAAGATGCACAGGAAAGACTTGGTATTTTCTTTTGGAGGAGGATGCTAAAATCCAGGGCAAACAGAGCTACAGTGTTTTGGCAGAGGCCGACCTGTGACACAGGAGACACAAATAGATGGAGGGAGCTGCAGCACAAGTTCTAGTATTCAGAGCAAAACCTGAGCTGTGGGACATGAGTGTTTCTGAGGTTGGCTGTAGCTCCTAAGTGACCAGCAGGTTCTTAAGGTTTGTTGGTAGCTTGCCCTAGAGGCAGAATGTTTGAAAGGGACTGATACTAGCCTTCAAAGGAGCACAACCACAGCCCAAATAGCTCTTTAGTGATGGTCTGACATTACTGGTAGAGATTCATAAGCAGGTGATAGGTCTCACCAAAAAGAGCAAGGAAGAGCAGGAGCTGAACCATTGTACTGCTGCTCCTCCCTCAAAGGTGGGGAAGCAGGGCCAGTGTAGGAGCAATTGCAGTTGCATCACTGTTAAAGCAAGCTAAGGATCAGGCAGCAGGTCCAACCAGAACACATTATTTGACTGCCTTATGCTGCTCTTAGGCACAAAAAAAAAAAGTAAAAAAAATATATCAACATTTATTTATGTCTACAGATTCTGGTTTTAATCTGAAGCTTGGATAAAGCCTCTTATCAATAAAGCAGAGGAATAAGGTTAAACAAACTATAAATAATGCCTTGGACTTTACTGTCCTCTAATTAATTTCCTGAGCTTGCTCCTAGGAATTTGGTGCTCCATGGTCCCCAAAGACCCTACCACAAGAAAAGAGAATAGATAAAACCAGAAGGCAAGACAATGGTTTCATGATATGAGCTCAGGCCATTGTCCCACTGTTCAGATGCCAGGCGCTCACTCCAAAGCTGCTCACTCACTCCCCTCTGCAGCTGGAGAAAATGTAACAAAGGCTTCATGAGTTGAGATAAGAACCAGGAGAGATCACTCATCAAATACCATCNGGGGAATCTCGGCTCCAGCGCCTGGAGCGCTTCCTGCCCCTCCTGCACTGACCTCGGTCTCTGCGGGGCTGTTCCTCTCTGGCCGTAGTTACAACTGCGCAACCACTTCTTGTTTATTTTCCTTCTTAAATCTGTTACCACAGAGGTGTTACCACCATTTCTAATCAGCCTGGCCTTGCCCAGCGGCACATCCATCTTTGGAGCCACCAGGAATTGGCTCTGCTGGGCATGGTGAAAGATTCTGGCAGAAGAATCTTTCTCACAGAAGCCACCTCTGTGGCCGCCCACTACCATAAACCAGGCCATGAAAAACCAATACAGCCATTAAATCCAGCCATTATTCCAGGTGTTCATGCCCTCCCCTCGCAGCTAGCAAAGAAAAGCAGTCTTAGGAAGTCTCTTCATTAATGAATTTCAAATGACATGTAAAGTTATTGAGTAGCTTCACATTTCAGAAAAGACTTAAAACACAACATATATTTTAATGGAAGAGTTTCTTCCACTCAGCCCCCCTGGAAGACAACTAATGTTACTTACAAAAAATTTCACTTCAAAGAAAATAATAATAAAAAAATATGGTCATGAGCCAGTGTACCATTAATAATATTCTTTAAGCTTTTTCAAATTTCTTTCTTTGCTAGTAATACAATTTCTAATGCAATATATTCATATTTCAGCCAGAACTAAACACTGAGGACAGCTAATAAATTATGTTCTGGGAAAAAAAGCCCAATTTATAAAATTCTAGATATACTTTATAAATGAAGGCAATAGATGCAAGTATGATACCATTTTCTGTAGTTTCTAGCTGATATTTATTGCTTTCCCACAGTTTAGGTAGCATCTTTATTCAATTTAGTTTCTTTTCTTTAAATAGTTTAATTATTTCTCATAGACCAGATGCAAAATATCTTTATTAATTTTACTATTTGCTGTTAAGTAGCTCTATTGCACTCCCTTTTTAAAAGATGATTAAAACAAAATCGATGATGAATTCGCCTGCTGGAAATAAATCTCAGCATAGAAACCCACAGATTAAGGCATCTTTAGACGACAAGGTCAAGCAAATTGAAAGCTTCCTGTTTTGCAGTCTTATCCAGTTAACCTCTATTAGTCAAGAAATGGAATTTAGCTATATAAAATCCATTGTTCATATTTCTGAAACAAACTACAAGCTGATGGATTTTAATAAACCAGAGTAGTGCTACCAGCTGTACTTGTGGACCCAGATAAGACCAAAGGAGAGCATCACTTTCTGTGTGTACAGGCTGCAGAATTTTTTTTAATAATCTGGATTAGAGTATATTCATTAGAAAGCAGTGGAAGAAAAAGTTTAAAAAAGGCGTTAATCTTTAATTGTATCATATCATATTTCAAAATTTGATTACTGCCATTTAAATTTTCAGCCACTGAATTCAGTCATATCCTCCTGCAGACAGCTGAAAAGTCTCTTTTTCACTTCAAATTTCTTTTCCCTGTGCAGCAACCACATGTAAGCACCAGTCTCCTGCAGCCAGCTTCCAGTACCTTTTTGGCAAACTGGTTAGGCTGAACTCTGTAAACTTCACAAGCCATCACAAGGCTTGTTTCCCTGCCCCTGAATCCTTTCTTTACCTGTTTACTAAGTGTTCTCCAGTATTTCTGTGTCTTTCTTAAGGGCTGATAAAAACACTTGGTTTTATTAAGGCTGGGTACAATAAGTATGAATCATTTCAGAATTAAATGCCATACTGCTTTGTGGAGGTTACAGGGCTGATAATGCAAGCCTATCTTTCTGCTTGAGTGCTATGTCTCATGATGCAACATTTTTCTCCCTTTTGATCCAAGAGCATGACACAGGCTAGTATTCACATTATTGTTCACCTCTATTACTTTAGAGAAAGTAAAAGCATCCAGATATCCAGCTTTAAATGCCAGGAGGTCAAATTCAGGCATGGTGGTGTTCAATTTTGATGTTTAGCTGGATGAACAAGGCTGTTTGATAATCTTCAGCCAAACATAAAATTTATGTCCTGGGATTTTAAAATGCATAATTTTAAAGG
Source organism: Ploceus nigricollis (assembly GCA_013399945.1). Classification (NCBI taxonomy): domain Eukaryota; kingdom Metazoa; phylum Chordata; class Aves; order Passeriformes; family Ploceidae; genus Ploceus; species Ploceus nigricollis. The sequence continues at coordinate 14,593 of VXBC01010005.1, read as the reverse complement.
CAACATTGTAAGCACAACATACCATTACTTTTTCTAAATTTTTAAATCAAATTCTAAAATGTTTGTGGTTTTTCTTTTCCCCCCCTCTTATCAAAACAAGATAAATATCACACATTTCCTTCTAAATAAAAGGGCTGATTTCTGTTTACAGCTTGTTCCAACCAATTATAGTTTAAAGTGACAGCTACAGTAAATTACTTGCCATGCCCTTTACACATCTGGGATGAAGCAGCACTCCTGTGCACAACTGGTGCAGGACAGCCTCAGTACGAACAGGCATAGAGATTGAATTTTTTGTTCTATCTCCAAAGAGTGTCACCTGAAGACATCCATCACTGGCCAGATCTGCCAGATGTAAAATTAGAATAGCTGGGTAGGTTGGTCCAACATAGAATGCAATTACGGAGCCAGTACCATGGAACATGGATATGCCAGTATGTTCTTACAACAAGGCGACTGCACTTAATTTATCTTTGTTTCTTATTCCTGTGGGTTTGGGTTTTTTATAGAACAAAAGGATGTGATGCTTTCCATTGAAAATGTGATGAAAAATGGAAATGCTGGTACTCAGAAGACTATGGGGCTTCTTTGCTCCAGCCAGCTTTCTCTCCTCTCCCACATTGCATCAAGGATTTTAGCCTGAGTATGTATTTGTGATCCAGGATGAGGGATGTGCTAAAAATAAGGCCAAGCAAAACACAACTGGGCAAAGCTTGCAATTTGAGAACAAAAAGGTGTGAGAAAATGATAAGCCCATGAAAATCATGCAAACATTGAAACTTTAAATAAAAGCTAACAAAAATTTTTAGCAAATATAGTTAATTTCAAATACTGTGTCCTGTGAAGAGAAATTTTATTCACACTGGAATATTTTATTCAATTTGAGCAACCAAAATTGTATCCACATATTAGAAATACAATTTTGTCAATATTTACTAACCAGAAACATTTTAATGTTTCAGAGATTTTAAGAGGGAATGTATACACAAATTCATGCATATATCATAGCATTTAATTCTACAGTATTTCATACCCTGCCAAGTTTTTCCACTACTCACTGAGAAAAGAAGGGGAAAGGAAGACAAAACAGGTAAAGTGAGTTTTAAAAAGGCTATTGACCAGACAGCTTACACCCCACAGTTCAAATGCTCATGTACCTATAGCATGTTTTCCTTTAGTAAAGAGAGAAGCTGGGGTGATTTTGCTGTTGCACTGTCCAGGTTCTGGACAGAAGGTCAGGACACATCCCTGGGATCAGATCTCTGGTTCATGTCAGGCAGACACAGAGAAGGGAATAAGGATGTTCTAAGTGGGTCCCAATGTGGGTCTCAAACAAACAACAACAACAAAAAAAGCCAAATTTCAGCCTCTGGCCCATCATTTCATGCTGTTTGGAAGAAGATACCAATTCATTTTGGAGTCCCCATGGACACAGATCTGCCTTATGTGACACAGGCATGCAGGTCTGCTGGGGAGAAGGCTGGGCTTGGCATGGCTCCATGGGTCCTCAACACTGGGGATAGGCCCACATTATCAGTGCTGGTCTTGGCTGATGAGAAAAATAAAATATGGAGAACTCTCCACAGCACAATTAAAAAATAGCAAGTAAATCAGCACTTCAGTTTTAATAATCTACTTTAGTCCACTGAGACACATAGAACCTTTTGCTTTGTAAATAACAGCATTAAAAAATGAGAGATTAACTCAAACTTTCATTCCAAAGAGAACTAAAAACTTTATTTTATATGCAGACAATACATCTAAAGGAAGGTTTTATCTATTTATGGTTCCTGACCTTTAAGCTGAATTACCATTTTGTTTTTAAAAAAATCTTATAATAATGATGATAAAATAGCTAGCAATTTCAGAGAAATTATCGAGACATTGGCAATGCAAAGAAGGCTTTTTCATACAGAATTTTCAGAACACCATTGTTTTTCAATAAGCTTTATCTTATATGTTATGATGATATCCTTCATGGTTGGTTTTTATTAGTTACCTTAGTCATTTATACTTATGAGCTAGCCTTAGATTGCTTGCAGTTTTATCTGTGACAGTTTTACTGAGAGAGAAAATCAGAGTTACTCTGATTACTTATAGTCGTGTAAGCAGACTCTTAGAAATAGGGTAATGTAATGATGATTATAAACATTTTAATGACTGCTGAGGTGTGTCTTTCATGTTGTGATTGATGAAAAATTGATAACTATTGATAGTCAACAGTGGCTTGTTCATAAACTAAAGAAAATAATATCTCCAGAAATCCCCTACTCTTCTCTTATATTGCACAGATAACGAATATAAACATTACAGTGTCCTACCTTGTTGCAAAGAATGATGAAAAATAAAATCTCAATACACATGCTCTCATTATTCCACCAAACACTCAGTTGCAAAACAAATGCCTCTCTGGTTTACTGCAAGATTAAGGGCCCACTAGGGCAAGTTCTCCATGCTCAGAACACCCATCAATTTCAATGGCAGCTCCATACACAAAGCATTTCCAGGATTAGCCCTAAATTATATATCAAAACCATGCCCTGGAGCTCTGAGTGCATTGCAAAGACAAATGGAAGGATTCATGCAGTAGATAATAGGGTGCATTTTTCTGCTCTCACAAAATATGTGAATGCTTTTATGAAAACAACTCACCTGCAGCCTGGTGAAAAAGGAGTTTATTGCTGAATAAAATTACCTGGGCAGGTAGAAGAGTGGGCTAGCAAGAACAGCATGAAGTTTAAAAAAAACAAGTGCTACGTACTGAACTTGGGAAAAAATAACCAAAGATCTCAGTACAAGTTAGGATCTGTGTGGTTCAGCCTTGCTGAAAGAGACCTGTGGGTGCTGGTGGACAACAAGCTGAACATGAGCAAGTAGTGCACCACTGCAGCAACAAAGGCAAACTGGCTCCTGCTGCACCTGCAGAGGGCTACCAGCAAGGATAGAAATGTGAAAATCCTACTCTACCCAACATTTGTTAGGTGTGCCTGGAGTACTGCGTCTGTATCTGGTCTGCAGAATTCAAGAAAGGTGCAGGCTGACTAGAGAAGGTCCAAATGAAGGCCCAAAGGTGATCCAAGGGATGGGAGATCAAAGGAATAGGGAATCTGAGGAAACACTGAAGGTATTCAGATTTTTCTCCCTGAGGAAATGAAGCTTTGGAGAGGACTTGATCAGTTTTCTAGTACCTAAATGACAGCTCCAGAGAAGACAGATGCTTTATGAGGAGCCACATGGAGAAGACAAGAAGTACAAGTTGCACCAGAAGAGGTTTCATTTCAATGTATGAATATTTTTTGCCAAGAGAACATTTGATCACTGGTGCAACCTCCCCAGGGATGGGGTAGATTTCCCACACCTGTGAGTTTTCAATATACAGTTATACAGGCTACCAGAAAACCTCACATCGTCTCCCTTTCCGAAGAAAGACTGGACCAGATGATCTTTTGAGGTCCCTTCCAACTTGGGCAGTTCTTCAATTCTGTGAAGCTTATTGCATTGAATATGCAAAATGAAGTAATGTGCCAGGCATTTGAGGAAGCCAGTCAAGGTTCATACCTCCCTCCAATGTGTTTACAGTGATAAGGCAGGGTTTTCAATTTTTTATTTTCACAACTGTTTTTTTACTTCTCATTAAGTGCTCTGCTGGAACACAGCTTAAAATAACAGGACAAGCAGGACCATTTAAAGTAGGGTTTGAATGATATCATGTGGACAGAGAAAGATTTTCTTTAGTCAGGTTAAACACTTCATTAGCTACCTCAGAGTAGCACCTTTCTTGAAAAACAGCTGCAACTGCGACTTAAACAAACTTTTCTTTCCAGAGTATTTAAACAAGACATACAATGTTATTACAAGGTTTACATTCAGGATTTGCATGAGGATGTACTATTGATATCTGTAATACATAAAGCTAAAAACTTATTGCAATCAACAAGTATTTTAAGTTTATTTTAAAATAATGCTTTTCCCTTAATGAATACAAGGAAATGTAAATTCCATAGGCCTTAATCCCTTGATTCTCTTTCGTTTCCATGGAAATTTAGAGTATTTACAAGAGCACACAATTCATCAATACTAGGCAGGACAGGGTCACCAGCACCCAGTCATCAAAGACTATTATTGTCACTTGGTCTTTGGTGCAATGGTTAAAGTGTCTGCATCTTTTAGTAGTTAAAGATGTCAGAGATGTCAAAGTGATTTAAAATCTTTTTGAACCAGATTACAGATCCTGCATTTTTTCAGATTCATTTGAAGGACTTATACACAATCAGAGATGTACATAAAGCACTGGGTTGCTGAGTTGTAAGAGACAGAAGATGATCCCTGGGGATCCTCTCCATAAAACAGCAAGTAATAGCAGTACACAGAATTGTATACCCAAGATATAGAAAACAAAGCATCATTTCCAGCTGTCCATCTTGCTAGACACAGGTTGTTTAATTGTGAGAAGTACTGCATGCTCAGTTCTCTTGTCTCATGGGAACAATTATCTGGCAATACATAGCAGCCAGATCAGCTGTCTCTCACTTTGCTGAATTACACATTTTAAACAGAGAACAATGACTTCCATTTGCTCCTTATCCTTTTTTTAATGGACCAGTATACAGAGTGGGTGAAACTAACCATGGATGCTGACATACTACATAGTACACTAGCATAGTAATACACCCTTATTTAATCATTAAGAAGAAATCAACCCTCACAATGCAGTAATTTATGGGTCTGGATCTTGAGAATTGTAAAGATCTTCCTTTCTAGACAGAAGAAATTAAACTTAAGTTTGCTAACTTAAACCACTCTATCTTCTGCTTCTTTTGTTGATTCACAGTGCACATCCACAGAGAACATCCGGATTCCTCCTCTATGTGATCTTACTCAAAGATGTTCCCCTCTCTGACATTAGCTGTAATAGACTTTTTTAAAGTCAGGTTCTTTTGGAGACAGTCTCATGTCTCTAGGCTGCCATGCACTTCATAAAGTCAGGCTGACATGAAGTCCTGCACTCCCATTTACATCTCTTGATGTGGTCCCAGTCAAAATGTAGGTGAAGTAAAAGGAAAGCTCTAATTTGCCCTCAGTGGGTATTAGATCAGATCCCACCTACAGTATTTCATTTTTCCAGCAAAGGTCACTGAGCTAAAAGAGACTACATGAGCTACCAAATGTCAGGTCAGATTACTTGTGCAGAACTATCTAGGATCCTGCTGCTGCTACTATTTCTTTATTTATTTGTTTATTTATTAAAGTCAGCATCTACAGATGTATTAGCCAAAGGGAGAAAAGAACTCATGAGCTCCATTCCCCAGGGATGCCTTGAAAACTCCACTTTATTCATCATTAGCAGCAGCAAGGGCAGTTAATATTTACTTGACACATGTAGGAAATCAGTGGCATAAAGAAGTTAGTCTTAGAATGGTTTACTGCTGGAATTTGAGAAGGATTTATTCTTCACTTGTCTCAATGGATCAGTTGTGAAGTGATCAGCTGTAGGACTAGAAAACTGCCTTTATGGTCATCAGAGGAGCTATCAGTCTGTTGGTTTAGCAATTAAAGCAATTAATTCTAACATGGATTTTGTAAAACCAAAGCCAAGGCCTTATAAATTACTCATTCAGCTTTTATATAACAGACAGCCATCCCTAGGGTTTGATTCTGTTTATCAATAATTTCATGCAGAGAAGGACCACAGAAATGCACATATTTAGGTAAGAGTCTATGGATCTTTTGCACCTATTCCTAAATTACTCTAATGCCAGCATAAACCAAACATTTAATTCAGAGCAATAACTTATGCCCTTTCTACTGTTAATGAAATAATTTTGCAAGACACTAAATCATGCAGAAAAAATTTCCAGGTTCTCATGATACAACATGTTTGTTGTCCCATGGCTAAATCCTACATGTTAACCAAACCACAAGCCCTTTGATACAAATTTTACTCACTGAACTGGGATTTTCTTCTCCCAGAAATCAGCCCTTCCTCAGGAAAAATCCCAGCTTTGGCTTGTTTTGGAAGGCACAGTTTTCTCTGAGAATATTTTTCCCATCATGCATTGAAGATGTGCAACCAAAGATCTATAGCTGAACACATTTTTTTTTTTCATTCCTCAATGGCAATATGTCTGAAGACAATTTACTTTGCATCTTGTCCTCTCTAGAACCACTTCATTGGGAACAACTAAAGAGGTTGAAACCTGAGAAATTTCCTGTCTGCAGAGCTCTCATTAGGTTTCAATGCAGAGTCAGAGATCCTCAGACAATTTCTGCCATCAGCCATTTAATATCCTTAGCCTTTGAAAAAGAACATAATTCTGTTGTTTTTTTCAGGGGAGGAGGGAAGGAGAAGATTGTGTAAGTATAGACATGTTATGTTTAGTTGCAAAGCACATGAAGGGGAAAATGGGGGAAAAAAGATAAGAGAGTGATGGTAGATTAATAAATAATTATTCTAATCAGGTTGCATCAGTCAAACATCAGGTTGCCAAGTCAAAAACACTGTGTACTAAATATTAATTTTTTGATTGATTGGATATAGACTTCATCTTTGTCTCTGTCATTTATTCTAATGAGGCAAATATTTTTATACTGAACAGTCTCTAATAGGAGGCATCACTGAAGAGATTCTGTTAAAACTTGTGGCATTATAACACACACAACACTGGAAGTTCTGAAGGAGAAAAGGAAAGAACAGAAAAAATATGATGTCTTTCTACGTACCAGAAGATTTTGAATGAATTCCAGGGAGAATGAGGCATGTTTTCTGAACAGCATGCAATACTGAAGAACATTTTCTTAGATAACTGGTAAATAAATCACTACTTAGCCCAAGTAAGCTTCTGGTATGAATTAGGTGATTTTAATAACAAACACATGTTACTGCTCTTGATATACTGGTTACACAATGCAAATGAGACTAGGGAAAACCGATGTAAATTTATTAAAAAAAAAAAAAAAAAAGAAATACATTAACCTCAAGGAAACCTACACTGCAGGGATGTAGGTATCCTTTTGCAAAGAGGCTGATATAGTTTTAGATGCTCCCATCCTTAGACTCCTGCCTCACCTCTGCCAAAAGCTGGTTGCTGACCCCTGGGGCAGACTGCAGATGGGATTTACACCTATCCATGTTCACTTACACTTCCTTTACAGGGGTTTGTCCCAATATGGGAAATGATGAACTACAAAGGCTACAAAGGATAACTGACTGGACTGCAGAAGCTTCAAGGAGAGAGACATTTTTTTCTTTGCTAAGTTTGCTGGAGTAGCACTACTTTGGGTGGAGGGATAGAGTGGGCAGTTGCAGCCGTCACTCTTGTCTTGAAAGTAAAGATTAATAAATAGAAAAGCAGAAAAAATGAAAAAAACCTCTATGAGAGCTAATGGGTCTTGGTCAGAATAGTGACAATTCTGCCTCTCTTTTTTCAAATTGATTGAGAACTACCCAGAGAAAATTTAATTCACCATACACATTTATTTGCAACTCTCAAGTACGAATTCTTGTTTAGACTACAAAAGCAGATAATGTAAAACATAACTCCTATCTACTAACATCACACTCACATTAGAGTTATCTGAGCAATGTCAACATGACTCTTTGCTTGCCTAGGAAATCTTCACCTCCTATAGCTAACAACTGACAAAATTAGTAACAGATGTAAATTAATAAAAATTACTTTAAATCAAGGCAAGTTAACTAATCACTCACATTTAGGGTCAAGAAGAGATTTTTCTCCCAGTACAGACTGAGATGTTTTTTGAAAATTGTTCACAACCTGCAGCACAGGTTGTGAAGAAACTGCTCAAATCCCATGGTTTCAAGGCTTTGAACCCTTGTGATACAGCCTCCATTACATGCTTTTAGCCTTCTAGCACCGCTTAATCTAGACTGGTGATAAACAAAATGGATANTTTCTTCTCTCTCTGCTCCTCTATGAAAATTTCCTGAGAGAGAGAGAAGAATGTGGGTACCACAGATAAATGTCATGGGATTTATACAGGGCCTGAATACAGAGCTGTGCTACTCTGTGTTGTCTGAGGTATCTGGAAGTGTCAGTTCAAAAAAGTGTGAGGGGATCTGTGGCCATCAGCAAATGCTCCCATGAAGCACTAAAACTTCATTTCAAAATCAAATTATTTTCTAATACAATAACAAACATTGGTTTATTTGTATTGGCCTTTATTTCCTCTTCCCACTATTTCCCAGCAGAAAGAATTTCGGTGGAAAGTATTTGACCATTCCAGTCTCTACACTGACACATCAGTGAGAACTCTTTTTTTCTCTCATTTCACTTTGGTTTCCTGATACCCACTATTGAGCTTTGAAAAGATACTTAGGTCATATTTCACACACACACAGCAATTTTCACCACAGTCTATGCACCTGGCTTGTGAAAGGCTTAAAGTTTTTAATTTTTAGCTAGGTCATGTGATTTAGGCATAAATTTCCTGGTAGGAGTGAGGGCATCATCATGTCCTGTTTCGTCAGAAGGCAGGACATTCAGAAAAGCTCCTCAGGACACTGGATGGTTGAAAAACATATTGACGTCACTTAACTGGCACTTTTTAATCTTTTTTTTTTTCCCCCAAAGGCTTTTTTGTGTTTTTCCCTGGGCAAATAATGGAACAGACTTTCCCCTCCCAGAACAGATGATTATCTAGAAGCAAGGACACTCATTTAGGACACAGAAGCCTCATGCTCACCTACAGCAGTCCAAGCAAAGGCTGAAACTTGCTTCATTTACATCTCAGCATCCCTTAAGCATCACAGTATTAACCATTCCTAGGAATGCTTATTATCCACAAGAAGGTAGCTGCTGTCCACTCATTATATTATCTAGCAAACTTACATTATCTTCAGATTAGAGGAAATTGTGATTTTGTGCCACACTGGAACAGACACTGATGATGAAAGCATCAGATGCAGCATCAGATGCAGCATCAGATGATGAAAGCTCTACATTTTGTGGGAAAGGGTAGGTTGGGACGGTTCATAACACTGCAGCTCTCACCAGCCCATCCAACCCCACAGCTGAATCCACCACTCAGCAGAGTTTATGCAGCCTTTCAAGCTAAACAAACATGTGCAGATTTTTATAAAGGCCCTACCACAGTGAGCCAACGTGGCATGTACTGATCCCTCTGAAACAGCTGTGGCTGCTCTGTAGTTCTGCCCTTACAACAGGCTTGTGCTGGCAACCCATTTAACTCTAGTTCAGTCCTTTCTTTTTATTCACACCACTGACTTCTATAGACAGAATTTAAATTTCTTCCTTTTAACATTTCCTTATAAATCAGCTTCAGTGCATAGGACTCAAATTTTCTGTCCACTTACTCTAGAATGCTGAATGCTTCAAAGGAAGCCAGATAATTTGCCAGGCACTTCTGAGCATATTCTTCAAGATTGCAACATTTTAATTATGATGCTGGAAAAAACATTCATAAGAGGAAGCTTTGTCAGCACTGTGAGGCAACAGAGGAACCATTTTGTTAAATGTCTTTCTCTATTAAATTAGGAAAAAAAAATTTCCAGCATAAGTTTGGAACACAAAATGCCAACATATATAAGCATGAATACATGTGCACATGTGCACAAAAGTTTACATATTGATTTACTTATGTGTCCATGTTCACACATATTATTGCAAATATGCGTATAACTACGCATTATATATTTATGTGTAAACACACGCATACGTGTGTGCCTATCGTGAGCTCATTAAGGATGGATCCATTTCTGCCTGGCCAAGTACTTCAGAAAAAGCCATAGAGCTGTGGCCTTCATTCCCTGAGATGTGCATATATCTCTTATGGTGCAACAGCCCCCCAGATCCCACATGGCCTTTGTGGTGGGAATTCCATATCCAGTAACTGTCAAGAGCTGTTAGGGAGGGTATGAAATCCATGCTGCATCTGACAGCACAGCAGTCTTCAGATAGCTGGAATTGCAATCGATAGCTAACAAATGGCCATTCCACTTACAGTATAATGAGCCCTGTCTCAGCCTGCTTTTCCCACAGAGATGCAGGCACTAATTCTAAGACCATTATCTTCTTCAGCTGGTCATAATGACAGTTAAAACATGTAATAACATTTAAAACACAGACTGTAATTTCTTTTTCTCTGTTCAGAATTTGTACTTGGACAGCAAATGGCTTAATGAACAGTTTTGGAGACTTTCTAATTACCAGCTGTCCCTGGAGGATTTTGTTGTTGTTGTTGTTATTTAATTTTATTATGGTAAAAGTCACTAGACTAGCATCTATTTTGCTTGCTCTTAGAAACATTTTTCCTTCTGCAGCTGAAATAGATTGCATTTTACACTGGGTACTAAGGCAGCACTCAGATTCAAAGTCACTCTTACTGGCTTTCTCGTAAGCTGTCAGGGTGTAGGTGGGTCAGTTCACTAGGCTGGATTAATTGTTTGTCTTTGGTAGTATTTTAGTTCTGAGTCAAAAAATATACTTGCAATCTCCAATTTTTATGGTTTCAACAACAGTCCTTTAAATTCTCAGAGGAGAAATCAGTACATATGGTACATTAGATCTATTTTAAACTTGACTCCCTTCCAAGGGTCAGACTGAACCCTGGCTTTTAATCTGAGCCTGCTTTATTTTTTTTTAGTTAGTTGTTGGTTTTCCATCACATATAAAAAGTAGAATTAAAAACCAAAACTCCCTGTGATTAGGATCAAATCACAATCCTTTTATGAGTGGCAGCAATTTTCTTTTTATCCCTTCCAGCTTAATGCTGACAATCTGCTTGCCCTTGGGATGCAGGCTCTGCTCCTTTCAAGCTGCAGAGGGCTGGATCACAGGTTTGCACTCTTCTCCTGCACGCTCCTGTCTGTAACCTCCCACCAGGACTGGGGCTGGGGGAATGGGCTCCTTGCCTGCAGAAGGACTATGCTGGGCAAGGGTCTGTGTAGGAGCTGCACAAAGGAGCTCAGCAGGTTATGCAGCATCAGAGACGCCAGTAAGAAGGTCAGCTCATCTCTGACACCCTGCAGGTTCAGTAGCTCAAGCCCCAGATTGTACTGAAAGAGGGGCAGGCAAAGCCTGTGCGTATCATGTTGGAAAATTGAGACTTCTCTGATGGTGAAGACTGGGAACTTGTGACTTTTGGCACCGAAGGATGCATGTGCAAAGAATAGGGGGATTTCAGCATGGAGTTACAGGGCAGTGATCTCATTGGGATCACAGAGATGTTGTGAGTTAGCTCATATGACCATGCTGGCATGAATAGATACAGCTCCTTTAGAAAGGACAGGACAGTATGGTGAACAGAGCAAGGTGCACTTTATGTGACAGAGCAGAGAGGACACAGGGCACTCTGCCTTTGGACTGGTGATGAGCCGGATGAGTGATGCCATTGTTGCGGCATCTGTCACAGACCTCCCAGTCAGGAACAAGCAGGTAAGGACTTTTTCAGACATCTGGAGGAAGCCTTTTGCTCTCAGGACCTGGTTCTTGTGGAAGCTTTAACCACTCCTTTGTCAGATGAAAGGTTAGCACAGCAGGACACAGGCAGTCCAGGAGGCCTCTGGATAGTGTTGATGGGAACTTCCTGACATAGGTGATAAGGAAGCTGGTCAGTGGAGATGCTCTGCCAAACCTCATAAATAAGGAATAAGTAGTTAGAGATGTGGAAGGTGGAGGTGGCCTTAGCTGCAGTGGCCATGAAATGACGGATTTCAGGATCTTCAAAGCAGAGAACAAAAGGAAAAAAGCATCACCACTTTGTACTTCAGGAGAGCAGATTTCATGAATCTTGGTCATAAACATACAGCCTCAAAAAGATGAGTGGTTCAATACAGCTGGCTGATTTTCAAAGATGCCTCTTCACGGCTCAGGAACTGTCTATCCCAATGAGCAGGAAATCAAGCAGTGAAGTCAGGAGGCCTGAGTGGATGAACAAGGAGCTTCTGACTAAAGTGAAATATTAAAAGTAAGCATACAAGACACAGAGTCAGATCACCCAGAAGGAATATAAAGATATTGTCTGAGTGGGCAGGAACTGTAATTGCTGCCAGCCAGGACTTAGTAAGGAGTTTGCTTCTTCTGCCTGAAATGAAGAGTGCATCATGATTAATATTAACTGTAGGTCTGTATCATCACTATTTTTCTACAGTCCTACAGTCTATTGTAGCCTTGAAACAGGATCCTGAAACTACTGCCTTGGCCACCACAGGTGACCCATATTGTCTCAAGTACCTAATCATGCTCAAACACTGTGGCTGGAATAACCAGAGCATATCCACAGTGTATTATTTCAACTGTTCCTCTGCAAAGCCACAGTGGCTTTTGAATTTCAGATTCTACCTAAACCTACAATCTTTCCATCTTGAGTTCAAATACCTCATCAACTATTACTCTAAACATTATCTAATTTAATTTGCAGTGAGATGCAAGTGCTGAGTATCATTAACCCTAATTTCGAGGGGTGTAACAGACTGGAGAAATGTCCCTGTTAAATTGTGACCTTGTTTTGGTTATATCCTTCATTGTATTGTAATCCAACACTGGACTAGGATTTGTAGAGTTTGTTAGACTAATAAATACAATTGGAAAAATTAGAAGCTTTGCAGCAGACAGAACTGTTGTCTTCTGATCCAGTAAATTTTTAAAAAATGGAATATCTTACAAAGTAAAGAATATCAAACAGTTCCTTTTCCATATTTCACTAAGACAGCAAAATTCTCCTTGATTAAAATTGGGTAGCATCAATATAACCAGATGTAATCATTCCCAGCAGGTACTCAGTTATGAAGACTACTGCTTATATTTCAGACCTACAGAAGTCTGCCCCAAACAGCTTGGGTTTTGTTGGTTGTATGTATTGATCTAATAAAATATTAAATTTCTTCCTAGAAACCTCAAGTCACTTACACATTCTTAGGGAGTCATGTTTAGGTAGACATCTTGGTTTTATCAAAGTATCTGCATTTTTCATGCTACTCTGAATCCTCTTTACATCTCAAATCAAACTCTCCTTGGCCTCTCGTATGAATTCTTTCACTAATGTACTCATTGGACAGTGGATCTGTAAAAAGAGCTCTGCCTGAAAGCCCGGACTTGGAAATCAGGATCTCCATGAGGCAAGACACAACATCATCTTCTTTTCCAAGTGTTCCTCATACGTTCTGAAACTCCCGACAATTTTAGGTCAAAATTAAAATAAGGTGGAGATTGCAAATGTCCTGAACTTTGCATATTTTGTGAAAGCTGGCAGGAGGACTGAAGGCCTTTGTGAGCGTCATATTGAGGGACAGGCAGTTGTGAATCACTTTCAAGATGCAGCAGCATCTGTCGCAGGCTCCTTTTTGCAGGATTAAACATGTAGAGCAAATGGAAGGGCCTAGGAAGAAAGGCAGTGGAAAGGATTCAGAGGTCTTGCATTAAAAACTCAGGAGAATTTGATGACCATGTGGAAAGAAGCTTCAGATTTTCATCACATGATCTCTTTTCCTGACTGGTAACAGCTGCTCTGTGCAGCCACACTGGCACGTCCATGTCCCAAGCAGTGCATATAGCCCAGAGAGGCTTCTTTGGCTCTGCTCATGGCAAGAAATAGCAAGAAGTCAGTACTTTACAATTTGATAAATCATTTGTGGCCAGACATGCATCGATGCACAGATATTTCTGAATTTCAGTTTGTATTTTGATTGTCAGATCACTGTGTGAGCTTGGAGAATGGCTTGTATTAGGCAGTGTTAATAAGTGTACAGGAAGAAAAATCACAGTCAACAGCTATGACCGTGTCTCAGGCAACTGCCTTGTGATACTAAAGAAGAAAGATGGCAGGAAGGTCAAGAGACATTCCCCACACTTTGATGCCTCCAGATTATTTTCAACAGGACAATTTATTTATAGCTGTTGCTCTTTGTTTAGAGGGCAAATTTTTTACAAAGTGTGGAATTTCCTTTTTATTCATGGTCTCTACTCTTTGGCAAAGCTGAAGCTGGGTACCTGCAACATAACAAGCATAAATTTAAAGACAATATTTAGAAGCCTGTAAAAAGGTGACCCTGAGACTCTCTCATGACCCATGAATAACAAGTTAGTGTTTGTACCATATTTAATATGAAGATTGTGACCAAGCCATTAACCTTTAGTATTGGGCACTGAGTAAATGTGTCACATCATACAGAAGGTGCAGTAAATCTGTGCAAACAGTGCGCAGTATGTGCAGTGGCTTCTCAGCTGCAAGCTAAGAGAAATGAAAAAATATCTATCCATTTATCTCTATTCCTTCTAAGTTTGGGACTTTATAAAGCACACTCTGAATCTTATCTCACAACTTTACCCTTATAATGGTTTTTTTTTTTTTGATTTCTAATATTTTATATGAAAATGGGGATTTATCATTACATTTTAACTTACTCTTTTTTCTGCTAATTCTACATAACTGCAATAGCTATTGCTCAAGTACTTATTGCTGTTGAAAAGCACACTACAGTAGAGCTGAAAATTGAGAATTTAATATGCAAATATTCATTCTAACACCTTGGCCTAGGAAACCTGGTGTTATATGTTTTGATGTCCAACTCCCACAGTTTCTTCTTTCTCAGACTGTTTATATATATATATATATT